>VMBQ01002156.1:0-142858 GCA_007657795.1 Dreissena rostriformis
TTAAAAATGTTTGCTTAAGAAAAACTGTTGTAGCTATTGTAATGGAACATGGTTTTAAATAAACAACAAAGAAGAAAAAAACAATTGATTAAAGTAATGCTTTAATGAACAACCTCGACATTTGTGTGCTTGATCACGTTTGGCTTTTTAGAGCAACAGCAAAACTAAATATTTCTGAAGGTGCAACAATCAGGTGTTATTGTCAGCTTCTCCATACAATTTACCACTGAATTCAAGAGAGCTACGTATTATATGCAACATCATTTTAAGGAAACTTTTTACAAGTGTCGAAACACTCTATGACTTTGTCGGCGTAGCTGTCTACCAAAGGTTTTGACCTGTGTTGACTATTATCAACAGCCAATACAATTTTGGAGAAATTTTCCGCCAGTAGACCCGAACGGATACAATTCTTCTATGATTTGGTCAATTTGAAAATTAAAGGAATGACGCATTGTGTTTTGCAACGATGCCAACCGAAAGTTGAAGATGATGCTATCGTATCTCATACAGAAATATGGAGCGGGTACAGCACTTCTACACTCAACTCTCCAAATCATCGTGTGCGTGTCCCTTTACATAAACAAGAACGTGAACAATTAGAAGGGGTGTTCTGACATGTAAGAATTCATGTCTTATTAGATTATGTGCTTTGATTATTTTAAAAGATGTAATCATTGCTGATCCATTTCGTTCCCTACCATGATATACTTATAAAAAAATATGTTATCTACTTGTATATTTCCATACGAACCTGTTAAATTTTTGAGTTATGCAAAGGCCAGCGTTCCATCACAAACATTGTGCATCTTCATTTAACATGATACATTCCATCTCGCGCGATATCAAGGTCAATGTCTGGAAATCGTCCCTGAATGTTAGACTAGGATACCAGCATAAATTATAGATTTGTATACCCCAATAGTGTTCAGGTGAAAACCAGGTAGCACAAATACTTTCATCGAACGTTTGCCACAGTGCGCTACTAACGTAAACATGTATCGGTCGTTTAACATTCCAAAAACATAGAAAAATACAGTATGATCTATCATATGAATAACTTAAACAAAACTGTACGCTTACACAAATACAAAAAAGCTGTTTGTAATAGTTACATCATAATGGTTGACTAATTTGTATTTAACGTCCCCAGAACGTTGTGATAGCGAGTTTTAGCAATATAACCAAATATAATTGAATCCAACGTTATTGTAACGCTATGTGCTAGCTAGGTAGATACCATTCAGTTGTACTTTTTTGGTTTTGGAGATAAAATGAACAACAGTAACAATAACGAATGTATATTGTAAATTTAAAAGTTATTCAATTATATAAATATAATAGAGGCATATCAGTGTACCTTTATATAGCATACATGATTTAAACCGCAGCGTTTTACATAAAGACAATTAATTCAGAAATTATAAATTGTAGGTAAAAAACTGTACAATAACATAACATGTCACAAATAATTTAAATGAAACGTACATAGATGCAAATATATATTATTTAAATTTCATATCGCAAATACTGTTGCGTGAATGACTGAGCACACATGTTTATAATTTAGTTTATTGTATAACATAATAAGTTGGCTAATAGTATAACAATCTGTGAGTAAGTCGCTTGAATAATTGAGTCTGTGGACTGATTTATAATAAGGCCTTCTTTGACAATCGAATCTAAAGTTCTGCAACCAATATGTTCAATTGAATTAAGCCCTGCTGTCTCATACATATTAATAATCAAGATAAATCATAAAATGTCACAGCCAAATTTCGCATTATCTCCAGAGTGATATACAAGCCGTAACACTTGGAGCGGTTTGTCTCTAGGTCGTGTATTCTTTCATTCATAAGTTTTCTAAATATATTGTACGTTCAATCTTTTTTTCAGTGTATCAATATGGTATCAAATAATTATTTGGAAGAGGGAAGTTTTGAAAAAGGTTCCAGTTACACAAACCGGTCATTGATATTTGTATTTCAAACATTTAGTTTCCATTTCCATAATTTCTTCACAAAGTACTGCCATTTACTACCTCTGTTGTCATTTGTTGAAAGGTCACGTATATCATAAGATTGTTATTATATAAATATCACATCCCAAAGAGGGTATTACAACGAATTGTCAACCTGTGGATGTTAAAGGGACTGTCAACCACGAATGACAAAAAAAGAAAAGTTCTAAAATACCGTATTTATGGAAAAGGAAAAACTTGTTTTGCGGCTCAGAATGGATTAACATAATGCTGATACAAAATGTATATAAATTAAGAACAAATAACGCGATAAATGTGTGGCTTATTCCTCTCCAAAAGCAGTAGCAACATATTTCTTAGTACTGGATTCGCATCGTTACAGAGGATTGTCAGCGTGCCGTGGTAGATTTATGTATAGTACCCCGACAACATTTTCATTAGTAATTGCGATTTCGAAAAAGCTTAAGCATAAGGTAAATGTAGAGTTTCTTATTTGCTTAAATCTGGTTTTCTTTCGTTATGTTGTTAGCTCAACGCGATGGTGACATAATAATAATAATAATACTCCATGTGGCATTTAAAAGTGTCGCAAGATAAGTATATATACATTTTAAATGGGCAAGTCACGTGAGTTTAAGTTACTAAGAAATATGTTTTTCATAGAAAAGAAACGTATACGGGGATGTTCTGAGATCATATATGAGATTGATATATGTGTACTGTTGCAAAACTTACTAAATCACAAAATCGCAGTAGCAAAATGACAAATGCCAACACAATACCACTGGACAACTATGGTAACACCGGAAAACACATAATTTTGCAGAGCATAAAAAACTTTCGTTCTGTATAAAAAAAGTTCCTCAGATGGCAGTAACTAAAGATAAAGCATAATGAGTAGTAAAGGTAAATTCCCTTTGAATATAATAACCATTTCTTTTGTGTTGGAATTATGTCCTCACTCTAGAGTGAACTCACCCATGCACACTGATGAAAAAGTCATCCAATCAAACTCATTAATTGCTCCGATGCAATATTCTCATTGGTCAGCACTTAAAGATTGCAAATTTACTGAACACGCTTGCATTTGCCAAGACCGTCTAGTGGATGCAACTCCATAAATTGTGGTCGACTTGTATTCCAAGCTGATGAGTTAAACTAGTGTTCATATTGAAGAATCTTTTATTGTATTGTATTATGAAATAGGTGTTAATTAATTTGATGTCCATTTCATTCATATGTCATAGTATCACATGTTTTGTTCTGTTTGTTTTAATTTTTGTTATTGTCTTTGTTTAGGTATACCCGTCCTACGACTATATTGGCCGACGTCAATTAATGGATAAAATACATCTATGGACTTTTATGCCATACAACCCCACTCCACACCCATAACAGTAGAATTATGGACATTTTACATGTGAAAGTCACATGAAGTATAATAATTAAGAAATATGTATTATATAGAAAAGAAACATATACATCGTTTACGGGGATGTTCTCATATCATGTATGAGATTGATACTTATTTGCAGTTGCCAACAAAATATTAAATCACAAAATCACAGTATGAACATGACGAATGACAACACAATAGACCACTGGGCAACGGTTTGAAATACTGGACGAAAAAAGCCTTTACAAAGCATTTACAACGTACAGTCTGCATATAAATATCATCATATGATAGTAAGTAAAACTATAACAAGGATAAATACTTCAAAATCTCGAGATATACATAATTATGATCGTGAAACTTCGTACATATATACAGATGGCATTTCATGGTTGGTGGATGTCAGTGATTGTGGTTTGGTTTTATTATATTTTGGGTCGATGTGATTGTTCTGTGGGTGGATATCATTGTGTTGTGAGTGGATGACCTCGCATTGAGTGTCTATGTAATTTAATGAAAAGCACATGGTACCTTTAGAATAACAAATTGCACCGTTATATGTTTGAAAATTCAAGTAATCTATATAGAAATTCAAAGATAATTATAAACAAAATAGTATGATCAAACGTGAATGAATTGTCTCATTGGCATTGCACAACGTTTTCTGCATTCAAAGAACGCTGCTTCTAGCTTCCTTGACGGCGGTATATTCTGTATCAAAGAACACTCCTTGTTTGTTATGAATGGGATATGAAAAGAACGCCATGATGGAACAATTGTCTTGCACAAACACATCTCCGTATTCCAGTTCGGAAACTTTAATTCCACAAGGAGTGTCAGCACGAATATATGTCTTGGTAATAGAGTGAAGTGGGCTGAGCTTTTTGCACAGCGAATGGGTTTAGCATTTACGGCATTCTGGTTACACTCAGCGAGGAAGATTCTATAAAAACACATATTTATATTTTCATGTCGGATTTCATGTACAAAGTAATTTGATTATGTCTCTGATATTTGCCCTCTTGCTGTCTTGCAGGAGTCTAGCCATTGAGCTACTGACAGTTATGTGTTCGCCTGGTATATTTTAATTCGCAAATGGATTGAACATGAAAAATACCGCAAGAAGCCGTTAACTGGTTTGAACATATGGTGCTGCACACTGATAGTTCCAAGGCTTTATATTTCTTTGTCCGCCTCTCGTGTGATACATCATTAAACAAGCCACTCGGTTGATGCACACTCTTGGAACAATCGGCAATCATCATCAAGTGGTCTTTATGCAAACATCTGTCTAATTTAGTTGCAGTAATACAACTTCCAGCTATTGACGCTCCGGGTTCGAGCCGTACGTATGTACTCATAAAAGCTCAAAGCATTCACGAATGAAGTATAGGGGTTAACACGAGTTCAAGAATTTCTTTCCTATGGTAGTTCGATATAAAAATGGCTCGTTAAGGTATGCTATCTGATCAAATTGACGTCTGATTTATGAAGTTTCTGCTGGGTAAGGTTTGTCATTTGTCACCTATTGTCATGTAACTTATTTTCAAATCAAAGGTTATACACACAGCATTATATTGATATGACGACATCCAGAAATTCATAGTTGATGTTATGCACAGGAAAAATGGACCATTGTATGAATAAGGTATATTTTCAATGTGTCTCTAATTAGTTTTAACTGTCCGAAATTTAAGAGAAATTACGGTAGATAGTAAGCATTGGGATGTTGGAAAAGCAAGATTTATAAATAATCATATACATATAATATGCCGGATAACAAAATAAAAGAAATGCTGTCGGCGATTTGTCATGGGGTACAACAATTCGGGAACTGGTCTTCAACTAGCCGATGATTGGATTGGGCATTTTGCGATGAATACAAGAATAATGATAGGACGATCGCCGAGCGTAGGATGTAGCATGTGATCCATTGATATATTCCCATTCACATCTTATTGAAAAAATAACAAGATTCAGCTATGAATATTTTTACTAATTGTGTATGCTTTTTTTGATATACTGTTTTATTAGAAACGGAAAGTGATAGTGAAAGTAAAATTGAAACTTTGAATGAACCCTTAGTGTTTTTTTTTTATAAACCGGGAATACGACATAACAATGCGTCCCGTGAATACGTCCGTTCAGGATTTATCTGACGATTTTAAAGTTACGTGTCTCAAATGATCTCTGTGTCGATGCGGCATTTCGCGTGTGAATCTTGTATCATCATCTGAAAGATCAATGTCTCTTACAGGTCATACAAAAAAAAATTGACAGTATGCACTGTTTATTTAATTTATGTTTGTAACCCGGGTACACTTTCCTGTGACATACCGTGTAGTTTCTTTTATTTGAGTCGCGTTCTGGGAAAAGCCGGGCATAATTCATGTGCGTAAAGTAACGTTCAAGATTAGCATGTACCGTCTGAACAGGCTTATCCTGGAAAAAATTCCGCCTAAACGGGATTTTTGTTTACAGAAGAATTTCTTTCAACGAACTATTTAATAAAAGCGGAAAGTGTCTTACCGATTAGCCCATGCGGACTGTACCGGCTTATCTGGGACGACACTGTATGCGCATGCATTAAGCCCGATTTTCCCAGAGCGCTGGTCATTTGTAAAGTGCATGAAATGCTTATTTCCAACATTGAATCAGACAAAGTGTGAAATGTCATCGTACCTCTGCAAATATTAAGATTAAAAACACATTTATTACATGTTAATGGATTTAATGTCATTTATTCACCGTGTTTCGTCATCTTGTACGATACAGATTATAGCTTCATTTGAACACTTTAATTAATGGCATTACATATTGTATTGTATATAAATAACCACGCAAAAAAAAAATCATCGGCTGATGTAATTAAGAGGTTATTGGCGTGAGAAAAGTTTTCATAAGATGTTGTTTGTCACGATCTTATCTTAAATAAGTGATGGTGGGTGGGTTTTTTTAGTGGTAATACCACGGAAAATATGCCATTTTTGTAAGCTTTAACGAATCTGACAAAAGCTTTAACAAGTTTTAAAAGAACAACAAAGCAGAAAAAAAAACAATTGATTAGAGTAAGGCTTTTATGTACAAACACGACATTTGCGTGCTTGAACACGGTTGGCTATAAAGAGCAACAGCGAACCTAAATACTTCTGAAAGTGCAACAATGAGGTCGCAATGTCAGCGTCTTCATACAATTTACCACTGACTCTTAGAGAGGTTTCATATTATTATGCACCATTATTATAAGGAATTTTCTTAAAAGTGTCGAAACAGTCCATGACTTTTTCGGCGTAGCTGTCTACCAATGGTTTTGACCTTTATTGACTATTATCAACAGCCAATGTTGGAAAAATGTCCCGCCAGTAGATCCGAATGGATACAATTCTTCTATGATTTGGTCAATTAAAAAAGTATAGGGAAACAAGAAAAGGGATGAAGTATTGCGTTTTGCAACGATGCCAACCGAAAGTTGTTCGCGATGCTATCGTATCTCATACAGAAATAATGAGCGGGTTCAACACTTCTCCACTCAACTCTCCAAGTCAATCGTGTGCGTGTCCCTTTATATAAACCAGAACATGTACACAAAGAGGCGGTGTACTGACATTTAACAATCATTTTTTTACTGGATTATAAGCATTGAAAATATTAAATGATGAAATCATTTCCTTTTTCTTTTGTCCCCTACCCTTGATACATTCCATCTCGTGCGATATCAGGGTCATTGTCTGGAAATCGCCCCTGAAAGCTAGAATAGGTTTCTAACATAAAATCTAGATATGTAGACCCCAATTTCTCGATGAACCTATGAGGCTGACCTACACGACTAACACTCACACATATATGTATATAGATTTGTCAATTGTTTTCCGGTGATATCCAGGAAGCACAAATACGTTTTGTGAACGTTTGCCGCAGCGCTTAACTTACATTTACATGTAAGGTTTGTTAAACAATCCAAAACATCGAACATTACAGTATAATATATCCTATGAATAACTTAATAACAACTGTATGCTAACCTTAACACGAAAAAGTGTATTGTAATAGTTTGATCATAGTGGTTGACTAATTTGTATGCAACGTTCCCAGAACGTTGTGAAAGCGAGTTTTAGCAATATAAACGAATATAAGTACAATCCCACGTTATGATAACGCTATGTGATAGCTGGGTAAATACAATGCAGTTGTACTTTGTTGTTCTGGGAGACTAAATGAAAAACATTAACAAAAACGCATGTATATTTCAATTAAAAACTAATTTAATAATATAAATATACTTGAGTCATATCATTGTACCTTTATATAGCATAACGGGATTTAAAGAGCAGCGTTTAACGTTAAGATTCATTTATTCAGAAATGATAAATTGTAGGTAAAAAAAGCTGTACAATAAAAAGCTGTGGATAACTGAACACACCTGTTTATATTAAAGTCTTAATTGTATAACATACCAGGCTGGCCTATAGCATAACAAGCTGTGAGTAAGTCGCTTAAAAAAAAAGAAATAGCCCTCAACTACGATACACTTCATATTTTTTAACAAAAATGGAAACACATAAACTTTCATAATCCAGTCCAGTTGTCTTCTACCCCACTTTTTACAACTCATCAATAGTATTGATTATTACACTTAAAAAATAACAAAATATACCACAGGCAACCAAAGCAAAAACCGATATATACAAGCAAATAGTGTATTATATGTTTGACATTATTACTGCCATATGATATCACTTTTGTTTTTGCTCATGCACATATTTACATTGAATGTTTTATATCGAATAAAAAAGTCGCTTTTATAATTAATTCTGTGAAACCTGCTATATAAATGGGCACACTTTGACAATCTTCTGTAAAGGTCTGCAACCAATATGTACAATTGGATTAAGCCGTGCTATCTCATACATAGTAATAATCAAGATAAATGATAACATTTCAAAGCCAAATTTCATATTATCTTCAGAATGATATACTTGCTATAACACGGAGGGCGGTTTATCTCTAGGGAGTATATTGTTTCATTCATAAGTATTCTACATATAGTGTACGATCAATCTTTTTTTCAGTGAATCAATATGTTATCAAATAATTATTTGGAAGAGGAAAGTTATTGTATTCTTTGAAATAATACCAGTTACACAAACCTGTCATTTTTATTTTTATTTCCAACATTTAGTTTCCATTTCCCTAATTGCTTCACAAACTACTGCCAGTTACTAACTCTGATGTCATTTGTTGAAAGGTCAATTATACCACAAGATTGTTATTATATAAATATCACATCCCAAAGAGGGTATTACAACTTATTGTCAACCTGTGGATGTTAATGTCAACCGAGGCGTTAGCCGTGGTTAACATTAACATTACGAGGATTGACTAAACGTTGCAAACAAACCGTAATTTCGTTAAACACTCATTATAAAACGATAGAATAAGTCTTCTGTTCGTTTCCATCCTTGGCATGACGTAAACAGTTATTTTTCAGACGTGTAATGTTTAAAAATGGGATATTTTAATACGAAGTTGTGCATCGCGTTGTTTTAAATTAGTAATTAACAAGGCGTAATTATGGAAAATAAAACTTATTGTGCGGCTCAGAATGGATTAACACTATGCTGATACAAAATGTGTATAACATATTAAGAACAAATAACGCGATAAATGCGAGGCTTATTCTTCTCCAAAAGCAGTGGCGACATATTTCTTAGTACTGAATTGGCATCGTTACAGATGATTGTCAGCGTGCCGTGTTTAGTACCTCCGACAACATTGTCATCAGTCATTGCGATTTTTTAAAAAATCAATAAATTACTTTACTAAGGAAACTTTCATATTTGGAATAATTGTAAATAATTATCATTACAATATTTAAAAATATAACTGTGCTCGCCCTGGGGATAGAAACCGGGACCTCTTGACGCTAAAGCTAGCTCGCTAACACTACACCACGTGGGCTTTTGAAATATGTGATGTAGTAAAAATCTAATGTCGGTAATACAAACATGTACAAGATTTTGCCAAATCATCAATGAAACGCGTTACAAGCGTTTACAATTCGGATTCAGGATTGTAAACGAACATATATGTTGAACATTTATCTTGATCAGGAGCGTTATTTTGCTTGTTTGAATGAATTGCATACAAAATCTTTTGAATCTGTGACAATGTTTTGAAAGTTGTCGTTTTACAAAACTGTGAAGTCCCTTTCCTTAAGTAAGTAAGTAGAAATATTCAATACATATGAGCTGCATGAAACATTGTTTCAATGTGGAATGTAATCAATATAGGAATAGTGAAACTCTAGAAAAATGATTTAGAGAGAAATTCTTGTACTGTATTATTCGAAACAGGCCAAAATGTAATTCAACGCAATAGTAAATATAAACAAATTTAAAGTGTGGTCATCGCCTTGGAACGACCAATGCAAAGCATTGAAGGTATACATCTGTTCAAAGGCAAGACATACCTCACACTTAACCCATTATGAATCGCAAATGAGTCGTGTTCTGAGAAAACTGGACATAATGCATGTGCGTAAAGTTTCGTCCCAGATCGGCCTGTGCAGTCCGCACAGGCTAATCCGGGACGACACTTTCCGCATTAACTGGATTTTAGCTAAGAAGAGACATCATTTAAACGAAAAATTGCATAAAAGCGGAAATTGTCGTCCCTGATTAGCCTGTGCGGACTGCACAGGCTTATATGAGATGGCAATTTACGCACAAGCATTATGCCCAGTTTTTCTCAGAACGCGACACAAATCATGCAAGTGCTATCTGGCGTCTCGGGAAGAAGCCGTAACTGGTTTAAAATGCCTTGTTATATGTTTTATTTGTATATTTTAGATGTTTATATTATCGGAGAAAGCTGTTTAATACAACGTTATAAAAACAAATATTCGACAAACACCAATAACGTGAAATTATGTAATTATCAAAAAAGATGACACACTTGTACGCAATTATTTAGGGTCCATAAATGTTTGGATTACCTGAAAAACAAAACGTCAAAAAGAAACAATGTTTGAACGCGTTGCGACCAGTGTAAACATGCCTCCATTATAAGAAGAATGAAATATGTGATGCTGTACTGTTGTTGTTTTTTAAAATTGTGTTTAAACATGATCAGGAATATTGCATTAATGATTTGCATCAATGCCTACAAACAAAACAACACGCACACATACGGAAGTAATTACACATCAGCAAAACAACTTATGTTGTTTGTTCCCGCATGACCGTTATTTCAATATATATGATTGAACTATGTGCTCGTATATGATTGAACTATGTGCTCGTACAATAATGTGCCGGCAGGGATAGACAGCAATCTCATAAGAGACCTTACGTTGTTCTCTTCACACTCGTACGCGTTTGCATAGTGTTTTAATGACAAAATAATAAAAAAACGGAAAAATGTCTTTACAGGCCTAGTTAAATCAATCTTTATTGGACCCACACATCCGGAGTAGTGTTTCCATGTGTATCGACGCCCTGTTGTACGTACAGTCTAGCGACCCTTTATTAGATGAGAGAAAAACGCAACACAGTCATCTGAGGCAAAAATGTCATTTCCTGTTTATTTGTTTTACCCCACGATACAATTGTTTTGTTGAGTAACATCAAGAAGAATGTAGTCAATGTGTAAAAACAAACTTTGAAAAAGCTTATTAAGGCGAAATATATCAGAAAAGAGTGAAACTTGTTCTGTGTCAATTTACTTTTATTCTTACGTGATACGAAACTGAGCAATNAATACAGCGATAAATTTGAGGCTTATTTCTCTCCAAAAGCAATGGCGACATATGTCTTTGTACTGGATTGGCATCGTTACAGAGGATTGTCAGCGTGCCGTGTTAAAGTTTTGTTTAGTACCTCCTACAACATTTTCATCAGTCATTGCGAATATCGAGCCACATCTAGCATGAGAAAAATAAAAGTTTCTCATTCGCTAAAATCTGGTTTTCTTCTGTTCTATTTTTAGTTCCACGCGAGGGTGACATTATTATTATAATGTCCCATGTGTTATTTAAAATTGTCGCACGATAGGTGTATATAAATTTTACATGGGAAAATCACGTGAGTTATAATAGCGAAGAAATACGTATTATATAGAAAAGAAACGTATACTGAGATATTCTTATATAATAAATGAGATTGATATTTGTGTGCTGTTGCAAAGTTTACACACATCTGTATTATATAGAAAAGAAACGTGTACGGAGATGTTCTGATATCATATATGAGATTGATATTTGTGTACTGTTGCGCAATTCACTTAATCACAAAATCGCAGTAACAAAATGACAAATGCCAACACAATAAACCACTGGTCAACCATGGTAACACCGGACAAAACATACCTTTGCAGAGTATACAAAACGTAAATTCTGAATGCAAAAGCTCATCAGATGGAAGTAACTAAAACAATAGCGTAATGAGTAGTACAGGTCAATTGATTAACTACCTTTAAATATAATATCCATTTTCTTTGTGTGCGAATTATGTCCACTCTCCAGAGTGCACTCACCCATGCAGGCTAATGAAATAGTCGTCCCATCAAACTCATTAATTGCTCCTATGCAAGATTCTAATTGGTCAGCTCTTTCAGATCTGTGTTAGAGATTGCAAATTTACTGACCATGCTTGCATTTGCCAAGACCGTCTAGTGGACGCAACTCCATAATTTCGTGGTCGACGTGTATTCCAAGCTGATGAGTTAAAATAGTGTTTATATTGATCGAACGTTTTATAGTATTGTATTAAGAAATATATGTTAATTAATTTGATGTTCATTTCACTCATATTTCATAGTATCACATATTTTGTTCTGTTTGTAACACTTGTTGTTATTGTCTTTGTATATGTCTTTCCTTCCTACGAATATATTGGTCGACGTCAATAAATGGATAATATGCATCTATGGACTTTGCATGCCATACATCCCCACTTCACTCCCATTACAGTAGGTATAAAGGCATTTAACATGGGAAAGTCACGTGAGGTATAATAATTCAGAAAAATGTATTATACAGAAAAGAAACGTTAACATAGTTAACGGAGATGTTCTCATATCATGTATACTTATTTGCAGTTGCAAAATTTAGTAAATCACAACGTCAAAGTAGCAAAATGACAAATGACAATATAATAGACCATTGGACAACCGTTTGTAATTGCACACGCTCCAAGCCTTTACATAGCATTGACAACGTATATTCTGCATAAAAAAGCTCATCAGCTGAATAGTAACGAAAACTATAACAGGGCTAAATACTGCGAAATCTCGAGATATACATAATTATGATCGTGAGACGTCGTACATACATAAAGAGCAATGTGATTTTTATGAGCATTATTAATTTCATTAGAGGTCACATTGCAGGTTAATGTTTAAACAATAGAAAGCAATTACTAGACCTAAATACTGTTATGACTGTTATGGCTTTTGATTTGAATATGATACTGTACTACTGTACAGATGCAGGTCAATATCGGTGTGTTGTTAGTGGATGCCCTTGCATTGAGTGTCTATGTAATTAAATTTTTTAATATAAAGCACATGGCACTTTTATAATAACAAATTGCATCATTATATGTTTTTAGATTCGAATGTTTCTATTTAGAATTTCTAAGATGATCATTAATACAATAGTATGATCGAACGTAAAGGAATTGTCTCATTGGCATTGCAAAACGTTTTCTGCTTGAAACGATCAGCTCCCATGACGACGATATATTCTGTATCAAAGAACACTCCTCGTTTGTTATGAATGGGATATGAAAAGAAAGTCACGGAACAATGGTCTTGCACAAGCCCCGCTCCGTATTTCATTTTGGAAACTTTAATTCCACAAGGAGTGTCTGCACGTATATATGTCTTGGTAATAGAGTGAAGTGGGCTGAGCTTTTTGTACAGCGAATGGGTTTAGCGTTCACGGCATTCTGGTAACCTTCAGCGAGGAAGATTATATAAATACACATATTATTAGTTTTTATATTGGATTTCATGTACGAAGTTATTTGATTATGTCTCTGATATTTGCCCTCTTGTTGTCTTGCAAGAGTCTAGCCATTGAGCTACTGACAGTTATGTGTTCGCCTGGTATATCACTGCTGAACTCAAAAGCAGTGCCCGAATAATTATTAGTGTTTTTAATTCACTAATGGATTGAACATGAAACACGTTTTGGTTGATATACCCTTTCTATTAATACAAAGAGTACCCGTTAACTGGTTTGAACATATGGTGCTGTACATTGACAGATCGAATGTTTTATGTTTCTGTGTAATCCTTCCGTGTGACACGTCCTTAAACAAGCGACTCGGCTGATACATATTCTTGGAACAATCGTCAATCATCATGAATTGGTATATATGAAAACATTTCTATACTTGTGAAGATAATGTAGTAAAATGTTGATTTGCATCTTTTAAATGGTTCAATCTGTTTTAACTGATGCATATGGATTAAAATTTCTACCTCCGAATTAAATCGTAATTGATCAGCAACTATCGTTAATCATTATGCATCGTAGACGTTCGGAAATATATTGCGTCAGCCAGTATTGTTATTTTAATAAGGAAGCGTTTAGTCACATGGGGTAAGTGAGACCCTGGAACTTCTACGGAATTCTGCGGAAATGTAAATCTTTTAGGTGTAAGCTAAATTGAAATACTCCAAAATATGACAAGGAATTCAAACACAATACAAATAATGTGTAAAAAAATAAAAATAGTGAGTAAAGTATAAAAGATATATTTTGTAAACATCTTTAAATACATTTTCAACAATTTCTGTACTTAAAAGCATAGGTCGCCAGTCTAAAATGAATGACACATTTTGATATTTTGTAAACACCTTGATTAAAATTTGTAACAATTTTTCCACTTAAAAGCATTGGTCACAAGTCCAAAATGAATGACACTTTTCGATTATTTTCCCTATATGTCAGTTTTCATTAAAATTATATGCGTATGCACAAACAGTTGATATTTATAACTGGTGTGGCTCTGGTTTACCTTGTTTCGAAGACATTAATTAAACAGTGTTAAAAGTTAAAAGAATCAAGATAGGATTTACTGATACGAATTAGAATTACTAGAATAACAACCATATCCAATTTATACACGAATGCATCAGAAAAAAACATTTGTTTCTATTTCCGTGATAATTTACACCTTGCACCATCATGTTTCTCACTTTTCTAACCAATACGAGCAATGTCTTTTATACGGTATCGAGAGCATATTGAAAAACTATGATAACTGATACATAGAGCAAAATGAGTTTGCAGATATTTGCATTGTGACTGGTATTTGCTAACTAATACATGTTGCCCAGCCTTCTTAATATAATTAATTTGTATGATTAGACATTCTATGTTCCTTTGTTATCGTCAGAATAAGTATTAAAATGTAATTAAGCATATAATATAACTTTGAGTAAAGGGGTAAACAAGAGTTCAACATTTCTTTCCTATGGTAGTTCGATATATAAATGGCGCGTTAAGACATGCTAAATGATCAAATTGACGTTTGATGTATGAAGTTTCTGCTGGGCTTGGTTTGCTATTTGTTACGGTATTTATTCAGGTATATAGTCAATGTATCTATATTATTTTTAAATGTCCGAAATTTAAGAGTAATTACGGTAGATTGTAAGCATTGGGGTGTTGGTAACGAAAGATTTATAAATAATCATATACATATAATATGCCGGTAAAAAGTAGAACAACGGAAGTTGTTAACTTGTCATGAGGTACAACAATTCGGGGAGCCAATGATTGGATGGCGCACGTGCGGTCAATACAAGAATAATAATAGAACGATCGCCGAGCGGGACCGGAATAACGTCAATACCCTGCGTAGGGTGTAGCTTGTGATACATATAGGATCTGACATGAGTTGTCATATCATACCATATTTTATTAAAAGAGTTCAGGAATTTTGTTAGTAAGCTAGCCTTTGGCGAGCTTACTTACGAATTTCTCGGACAAGTTTAATAAAATATGGTATGATATGACAACGAGTGTCAGATCTTTTTTATCATATGCTTTTAAATTAAATAAAATACATCTTAATTGACCAAACAAATGCTGATAGATCTAAAAGTTGTTTACTATCGTGACGTCATTTCATGTTGACGACGTCATTATACCAAAATAAAGCCATGGGATTAGTTAGTTATTGATTCTGTAGCCAATGAAAACGCTTAAAAATGTTGTATTACACATATGTAATGTAAAAAAATACGTAATGTCTGTATAACATTGAAAACAAGGTATAGCATGTGATAAATTGATATATTCCCAGTCAAATCCCATTGTGAAAAATTAACGAGTTACAGAACAAGATGGAGGTATGAATATTCTTACTAATTTTGTCTGTTATTGTTGATATACTGTTTTAATAGGAACGGAAAGTGATATTCATTGAAAGTAAAACTGAAACTTTTAATGAATCCTTTGTTTTTGTCATAAACAGGAAATACAAGACAACAGTTCGTCCTGTGAATACGTCCATTCCAACCTATCGGACTTTAACTTCATGATTTATCTGACGATTTCAAAGTTACTTGTCGCAAATTATCCCTGTCTCGAGACGGCATGTCGCGCGTAAATTGTGTGTTATCAGCTGAAAGATCTATGTCTCTTACAGGTCATATGTTAAAATTTACATTATGCACTGTTTATTTAGTTTTTGTTTGAAAGCATGTGTTGAACGGGTAACCCTTCATGTGACATACAGTGCAGTTTCATTTATTTATGTCGAGCTCTGGGAATGCCGGGCATAATGCATGTGCGTCAAGTAACGTCCCATATTAGTCTGCCTTCCGCACAGGCTAATCCGGAAATAAATTTTCCGCTTAAACCGGATTTTCGTTTACAAAATAATTTCTTTCAACAAAAATTTCATTATTGCGGAAAGTGTCGAACAGACAAACCTATGCGGATTGTACAAGCTTATCTGGGACAACACTGTACGAACATGCATTAAGACCGATTTTCCGAGAGCGCTGCTCACTTGTAAAATGCCTTTGATGCAAATTTCCAACATTGAATCAGACATAGTATGAAACGCCATCGCATCTCTGTAACTATTAAAATTAAAAAAACATTCATAACATGTTATAGAGTCAATGTCATGTATTCCCCGTTTTTCGTCTTCTTGTACTACACATACAATAGCTTCATTGGAACACCTTTTAAAACGAAGGATGTTTTATAACCGGAATTAATGGCATTACATATAGAATTGTATTTAACTAACCACTAAAACAAAAAGAGCATCGGCTGATGTAATTAAGAGGTTATTGACGTGAGAAAAGTTTTCACAATATTCTGTTTGTCACGATCTTATCTTAAATGAGTGATGGCGGATTGGTATTTTAGTAGTGATTACAAGGTAAATATGCCATTGTAGTAAAATATAACGAATATGACAAAAGCTTAAACATGTTTGCTTAAGAACAACTAGTGTAACTATTGTAATTGAAAAGGGTTTTAAAAGAACAACAAAGCAGAAAAACAAGTCATTAAAGTAAGGCTTTTATGTACAAACACGACATTTGCGTGCTTGAACACGTTTGGCTATAAAGAGCAACAGCGAACCTAAATACTTCTGAAAGTGCAACAAGCAGGTCTCATTGTCAGCTTCTCCATACAATTTACCACTGACTCCCAGAGATGTTTGATATGCAACATCATTTTAAGGAAACTTTTTAACATTATGCCAACCGAAGGTTGATCGCGAAGCTATCGTATCTCACACAGAAATAATGAGCGGGTACAACACTTCTACACTCAACTCTCCAAATCAATCGCGTGAGTGTTCATTTGTATTAGCAAGAACGGGTACACTTAATGGCGGTGTTCTGACATTTAACAATAATTTTCTTATTTGATAATGTGCTTTTATAATTGTAAACAATGTAATTATTGCTATTCCCTTTCGCACCCAATCCTGATATACTTAAAAAAAAATGTTATATAATTTTATTACAATACAAACCTTTTGCATAGGCCAGCGTTCAAGCACAAACATTGTGCACTTACATTTAACCTGATACATTACATTTCGCGCGATATCAAGGCAAATGTCTTGAAATCGTCGCTGAAAGCTAGAATAGGTTACCAACAGAAAATCTAGATTTGTACACCCCAATTGCGCCCTGAATGGAGACTGACCCAAGTGATTAACACACACATATATATTTGTCAATTGTGTTCAGGTAATATCCAGGTAGCACAAATACGTTTGCCGCAGCGCTCTACTAATGTTAAAATGTATGGTTTGTTTAACATTCCAAAACATTGAAGAATAAAGTATGATATATCCTATGAATAAATTAATAACAATTGTACGCGTACACAAATACGAAAACGCTATTTGTAATAGTTTGATCATAATGGTTGACTTATTTGTATGCAACGTCCCCAGACCATTGTGATAGCGAGGTTTAGCAAAATACCCAAATATAATTAAAATCCGAAGTTATGGTATTATGTTATTGTGTTTTTTGTTGTTCTTGGAGATTGATTGAAAAACTGCAACAACAACGCATGTATACTGAAAATTAAAAAGCTATTTAATAATAAAAATACAAGCGAAGCATATCGTTGTACCTTTAGAGAGCATAACATGATATGAAGAGCAGCGTTTGACGTTAATATCTATACTTTATTTAGAAATTATAAATTGAAGGTAAAAAAGCTGTACAATAACATTACTTGAAACGAATAATTAAACAAATACGTACATATATGCTAATATATATTCGTTACATTTCATAACGCAAATACTGTTGCGTGGATGACTGAGCACACATGGTTATATTTTAGTTTTAATTGTATCACATACCATAATATGTTGGCTAATAGTATAACAATATGTGAGTAAGTCGCTTTAAATGTTGAGTCTGCGGACTGATTTATAAAAGGGCACACTTTGACAATCGAATGTAAAGTTGTGCAACAAATATGTACAGTTGTACAATTGGATTAAGCCGTGCTGTCTCATAAATAGTAATAATCAAGATAAATGATAACATGTCACAGCCAAATTTCACATTATCTCAAAACATGATAAACAAACCGTAATACGGAGAGCCGTTTATCTCTAGGGAGTATATTGTTTCATTCATAAGTATTCTATGGATATTTTACGTTCAATCCTTTTTTTCAGTGAATCAATATGTTATCAAATATTTATTTGGAAGAGGTAACATATTGTTTTCTTTAAAAATAATACCAGTTACACAAACCGGTCATTGGTATTTTTATTTCCAGCATTTAGTTTCCATTTTCCTAATTGCTTTTAAAGTACTGATATTTACAAACTATGTTGTTATTGTTTGAAAGGTCAAGAATATCACAAGATTGTTATTATATTGATATCATATCCCACAGTGGATATTACAACGTATTGTCAACATGTGGATGTTAATGTCAACCGAGGCGTTAGCCGTGGTTAACATTCACATTACGTGGATTGACTATACGTTGAGAACAAGTCTAAATTTCGTTAAACTCTCTTTATAAAACTATAGAATAAGCCCTCTGTACCTTTCTATACTTGGTATCACGTGTACAGTTATTTTCAGACGTGTCATGTTTAAAATATGGGGTATGATCAATATGCAGTTGTACACAGCGTCGGTTTAAATCGGTGATAAACAAGTCGTAGTTATGGAAAACGAAACTTATAGTGCAGCTCAGAATGGATTAACATAATGCTGATACAAAATGTGTATTATATATTAAGATCAAATAACGCGATAAATGTTAGGCTTATTCCATCTCCAAAAGCAGTGGCGACATATTTCTTAGAACTGAATTGCAATCTTGCCGTGTTTTTATTTTCGTACCTCCGAAAACGTTGTCATCAGTAATTGCGAATTACGAAAAAGCTTTAGCATATGGTAAATTTGTTCATTTAAATCTTGTTTTTTTGGTTGTTCTAATTTTAGCTCCACGCGAGGATGACATTAGAAGTATAATGTCCCATGTGACATTAGTGACAAAAGTGTTGCACGATAGGTGTATAGATATTTTACATGGGAAAGTCACGTGAGTTAAAATAACTAAGAAAAATGTATTATATAGATCATAAACGTATACGGAGTTGTTCTGATATCATATATGATATTATTATTTGTGTACGGTTGCAAAATGTACTAAATCACAAAATATAAGTAGCACAACGACAAATGACAACACAATAGACCACTGAACAACCATTGTAACACCGAACAAAACTCACATTTGCAGAGCATAGAAAACGTACATTCTGCATAAAAAGCTCATCAGATGGCAGTAACTAAAACTATAGCATAATGAGTAGTACGTGTTAAATTTATTAACTCTCTTTTAAAATAATGTACATGTTTTTTGTTTGATAATTATGTCATCTCTCCAGAGTGCTCTCAGCCATGAAGGCTGATGCCATAGTTGTCCCATCAAACTCATTAATTGCTCCGATGCAAGATTCTCATTGGTCAACACTGACAAATGTTTATAAGAGATTGCAAATTTACTGACCACGCTTGCATTTGGCAAGACCGTCTAGTGAATGCAACTCCATAAATCGTGGTCGACTTCAATTCCAAGCTGGTGAGTTAAAATAGTGTTCATATTGATAGGACGTTTTATAGTATTGTATTAAGAAATATGTTTTAATTAATTTGATGTTCATTTCACTCATATTTCATAGCATCACATGTTTTGTTTTGTGTATAGGTCTTTCCGTCCTACGACTATACTTGTCGACGCCAATACATGGATTATATACATCTATGGATTTTGTATGCCATACACCCCCACTCCACACCAATTACCGTAGGTATATGAACATTTAACATGTGAAGGTCACGTGATGTTTAATATTTATGAAATATGTATTATATTGAAAACAAAACGGATACATCGTTCGAGGAGTTGTTCTCATATCATGCATGAGATTGATACTTATTTCAGTTGGAAAATTTACTTAATCACAAAATCACAGTAGCAAAATGACAAATGACAACACAATAGACCACGGGGCAACCGTTTGAAATACCGGACGAAACAAGCCTTTACATAGCACTGAAAACGTTCATTCTGCATCAAAATCTCATCATATGATAGTAAGTAAAACTAAAACAAGGCTAAATACTTCAAAATCTCAGATAAACATAATTATGATCGTGAAACTTCGTACATACATACATACATACAAATAGCATTTCATGGTTGGTGGATGTCAGTGATTGTGGGTTGATTTTATGATATTTTGGGTCGATGTAATTGTTCTGTGGGTGTCATTGTGTTGTGAGTGGGTGCCTTCGCATTGAGTATCTATGTAATTTAATGTAAAGCACATGGTACTTATAGAATAACAAATTGCACCGTTATATGTTTTTAAATTCAACTAATCTATATATAAATTCAAAGATGATTATAAACAAAATAGTATGATCAAACGTGAAGGATTGTCTTATTGGCATTGCACAACGTTTTCTGCATGAAAATAACGGTATATTCTGTATCAAAGAACACTCCTTGTTTGTTATGAATGGGCTTTGAAAAGAACGTCATGATGGAACAATTGTCTTGCACAAACACATATCCGTATTCCAGTTTGGAAACTGTAATTCCACAAGGAGTTTCAGCACGTATATATGTCTTGGTAATATAGTGAAGTGGGCTGAACGTTTTGCACAGCGAATGGGTTTAGCATTCACGGCATTCTGGTAATATTCAGCGAGGAAGATTCTATACATACACATATTTATGTTTTTACATTGGATTTCATGTACAAAGTAATGTGATTATGTCTCTGATATTTGCCCTCTTGTTGTCTTACAGGAGTCTAGCCATTGAGCTACTGACAGTTATGTGTTCGCCTTGTATATCACTGCTGAACTCAAATCGCAGTGCCCAAAGGTGAATACTTATAAGTGTTTTTAATTCGCAAATGGATTGAACATGAAAAATCGTTTTGGTTGGTGCATCATCGCTCTTAATGCCGCAAGAAGCCGTTAACTGGTTTGAACATAGGGTGCTGTAAACTGACAGTTCCAAGGCGTTATGTTTCTTTGTCCGCCTCTCGTGTGATACATCATTAAACAAGCCACTCGGCTGATACACACTCTTGGTACAATCGGCAATCATCACCAAGTGGACTTAATGCAAACATCTGTCTAATTTAGTTGCTGTAATACAACTTCCAGCTATTGACACTCCGGGTTTGAGCTGTACGTATGTAAAAGCTCAAAGCATTCACAAATACCTTCCGTATAATTGTCAAGACAAAGTATTAAAATGTTGTTGTGCAACTTTTTAATGGTTCAATTCCAGTTGTTTTAAAAGATGCATATTAATAAAAGTCATACCTTCGAATTAAATCGCCATTGATCAGCAACAATCGTTAATCACTAAACATCGTAGACGTTCGGAAATCCATTGCGTCAGCCAGTGTTGTTATTTTAATAAGGGAGCGTTTAGTCACATGATGTAAGTGAGGCTGCGGAACTTCTACGGAACGCTGCGGAAATATAAATCTTTTAGGACTTGGCTAGTATAAGCTATATTTAAATGCTAAAAATACGGCATTGAATTTAAACAAAATACAAATAATAAAAGAAACAACATAAACAACAAATATAATAGCGAGTTAAGTATAGCAGATATGTTTTGTGAACACCTTGATGGTAATTTTGGACCATTCCTTCATTTAAAAGGTTGGCCATCTCTAATAGTTAACCTAAAAATCTGAGAATTTTGCCTGGAAAAAAAGTTGGTTGGCATTTTTTAGACATGGCTTCTTTTTATGTTTTTTGGTATCAACATACCCTCTACTGAAAATCTAGAGGGGATGTCACCTTCTCAAGTGCTTGACATCCTTTTAATTAGGTCAAAGGTCAATGGGTACAGTTTTCAGTTATTAAGAAGATGAAATACATCTCATTGTGATTTATAACCAAAATTGAAAAGTTTAAGGCAGTAATATTGTCTGAAAATGAACCTGCTTGGATCTAATTAAAATTGTATCTATTCTAGTGTTCAATTATATAGGTCAAAGGGTCATTTAGTGCACTTTTATGCCATAATAAAGATGACAACTGGCATTGAAAATCAACAGAATAAAGTATTATGTTCAAAAAGTATTTTTTTAACAATGGAATAGTTTTTGCTATTTTTTTTAAACTCTATAAACATATTTGTCAAGTAAAAAGAAAAATTAAAAGTATCCATTATATATATAATGAAGTACAACGTACGCTTAAAAAAAGACTGAAATTCATTTGTGTATTTTAGTATCTTATTACATTGTTTTTAAGTGTACATTCTTCATCTTGTTTAAACTGCATATATCTTATACTGCTGATTTAATCCCTGTTGACTTCATGCTTATACAGAAAACCCAAAACAGAAAATAGCCAGGCTTTGTAACTGAAAATTGTAAATGAAGATTAAGTGCCCCTGAACAGGAGAACGCCATTTGTATCAAGCAAAAAGTAAGACTCATTAGACATAAAAGTGGCAAAGTATCCACAGAGAGAGTGTGAAGAACAGTAGTTTGTTTTTGTTTTTTTCTGGTTATTTTGTTTAGAGGTATGTCGGCAGTGGAAGAAATTATGAGTTCAGAAACATATGAAGAAAGTGAGATAAATATTCAACGTATTTTGAGGGTTGTCCAGGATATTATTTACGGTGTCTCTAAAGGGAAGAAACTGACTCCTAAACATGTCTGACTTGGACTAACGCTGCATCAAATAACTCGCTCAGAAACACTTGTAAATGTGTTCCATGCAGCCAATCAGTCTATTCGATAGTAACAATAAGAGAATTTGACAATGCTGTTGCTAATAACCTTCTAGAGAAGTACAGACAAAACGGGTATTTATTAATTCCGTCATCAATGGCGCCAGGTGTCTTTACACACTACTCTTGTGACAATATAGATGTACTGGAGTTTACCCTTGATGGAAAAAATACATTTCACAGTACTTAAGTTATGGCATGGCAACCTCAAACAGATGACCAAGAAACTCCGAAAGTAGAGTTTTTTGAAAACATTGATAGCACAAAGCCCATTGACAAAGAGCTAATGGATGTATACCAAACCATCGAACACTCCAACATGTCAGCAAATAAGCGTGTACCGCCAACATAAACCTACAAGGCTCTTGATATGAAAACTTGGACACTCGATACGAAAAGAGTAACAGATGACAAAGTTTTGGCCTGGCTACTTTCTCGACAGTCATCATCTGGAAAACAGTCTGTACCGCACTGGGGCGCATATAATATCAACAAAGTCATATTGTAACCACACCAGGAATGCTACCTATTCTGTGTGCACCGGCGGATGAGTAAGACACAATCGTAACTATCAAAAATAGATTTGAAGGAATAAGTAGGCATGTTGTACAGAAATACACTGTTATAACTGCTGACCAGCCATTATACAGCAGAGGCAAAGAAATATTATGGGCAAATAAAGAACGTTACAAGAATGTTATTTTCATGATAGGAGGACTTCATGTATGCTTCAATTTCCTTCGCGCGATCGGGCAACATATGGAATGTTCAGGATTGGAGGACGTATTTCTTGAAGCAGGTGTATTTGGACCAAATATTGTTACTAAGGTTATGGATGGAAAGGCATATTATCGTGTGGTTTGGGGCCATATGCTTGCATATGAGGCGATTTGGAGGTTAAAGTTAAGGTATTTTTGTCAGTGGTCAAAATCTAAGGAAGAAGAAATCCAAGAACTTAGACATGTAGTAAGAGAGTTAGATGTTGCTTTTGAAATGAAAAGTCGCTTGAACCAAGATGATTTTCGTGAAGCACATGATAACCTTCTTGAAGAAGTCAATGAGAAAACGATAGTTGAATTACTAGATAAATTCGACAAAGAGAAAAGAGAAGTGAAGAACTTTTCTATCTGGAATACCTACCTACATTTGGTTGACCTCCTTATGAAGTTCATTAAAGCCCAAAGAATAGGCGATTGGCTGTTGCATATTGAAGCCTTTTCCGAGATGCTACCGTGGCTAATGGTGTACGACCACACAAACTATGCTTGTTAGGTTCCTGTATATCTAGCAGACATAAACTCATTAGACTATGCAGAACCTTAAGTGTTCAAAGCGTTTTTTGAAGGTCACTTTGTAGTCAGGCTAAAGGAAAAAGCATTCAACGGAGTACCTGTCGACCAAGCTACTGAGTGGATTAACATAATGTGTAAAACGACAGGGGGTATAACCAGGCAAGAGATAGATTTTGTATTACGTGGTCAGTAAGATCTGAGGTTTCCAATAGTACCATGAAATTGTTCAATCAACATGATGATGACGAAGATATTGGCATATTCAAGAATAGAGCAGATGGAACTCGTTCGAGAGTTTCGTCACAGGAAGAGTGCATCAAGAAAATGATGCAGCTATTTGGTTCATATGATATGTTCGGAGTGCATGAAAATGAGAACAGACTGTTCTCAATAGCATCTAAGGACGTTGCAACTAATGATATCAGAGATGTTTTATTAACCTGTGAAAATCGAGATGAAACATTACTCAAGGAATTTGCAGAGAAAAGGCTGAAAAAGGCAGAATGTTGAATTTTATACTCCTATTCAAAAGGTACAGTCCAAAACATTTGCATATCTTTATAAGGAGACAGTCCGTGAAAAGCAGAAAGTGACAAAGATTTTTAAGGCTGACAGAAAGCTAATGCAGATACGTTTCAACGCAGCTAATTCAGACAGAGCCGTAGAAACAGCATCTGTACTAGAACATGAACTTTCTGATGTGCCATTATCATTTGCAAAGGCTTGAGGGAAATGCATGAAACCCAGAAATCAAACAAACTCCAAGTGCTTTCAAAGGACAATGATATAAAACGCCTCAAGTTGTTTCGACAACGACTGATGCAACATGTGCAATAATTGATGGACACGCGGCAATACAGAGTTTAGGTAAGCCTAAGGACTGTCAAACATTTGGACAATATGCTACTGTTTTTGTAACATCTGTTTTAAGGCATTTCAGCGCAAACACTACCCGAGTTGATGTGACTTTTGATCGATGCTTTGGAAGTAAATATATCAAAGAAGCAACAAGCGTTAAGAGGAAAGGAAAACGTCGACCTATAAGGAAGCTCATAAAAAGTCCAAACGTTCCTCTTCCACAAAAATGGGAACAGTATGTCACACACGATGACAATAAAGCAGACTTGGCTGAATTTCTCTCAAACGAATTGCTAAAACAATCAGAAAATCTTCCAGCAGGATCAACTCTAGTTGTAGGAGGGGGATTTCCAGGTGTTGTTGATTCAAAGTCGAGTTCTTTTGATGCGACAAACCTATGTGTAAATCATGAGGAGGCAGATACGCGGATGATATTGCTCTAAAGGGACGCTATTGATAGAGGCTACAAGCGTTTAGAAGTATATTGTAAAAACACGGACGTTCTGCTCTTGATATACCACCTTGGAGCTGACGCCTAGGTATATATGATATCTGGTACAGGAAAAGATAGAACAAATGTTATCCGGTGCACACAATATCTAAAACTAGGTGACAATGTCAGAAGGAACATTTTGGGGTTTCACGCATTGACAGGATGCGACACCACGTCTGCTCTAAATGGAAAAAGTAAGAAAACAGCCTGGGTGAAGTATATCGCACAACCTAATACATTGGAGGGTGTTGGTAGATATGGTGATGATCTAGCAGTTTCTTAATTTCTGTGTGTGCTGTATGGCTGCTGTCAGGACCACCCGCCAAACATTGACACATGTAGGTATCGGTTAGTTTTGAAAGCCATGAAGAGTTTGGATTTGTTACCCCCTACAAATGATGAGCTTGAACTTCACATTAAAAGGGCAAATTATCAGGCAAAGATATGGCTAAATGCCACGGATTTTCAGCCTGATGATCCTCTTGATACTGGCGCATGGAAATTTGAAGAAAATTCATTGAAACCGGTATGGATGAGGAAACCAAAGGTCCCTGCAGCAAGTGTCCAGTTTGTATCATGTGGCTGTCAAACCAAGTGTAGTACAGCACGATGTAAGTGCTATCGATCTGACCAAGGATGCTTGTTTGAATGCGCATGTGAAGCGAATGGCTGTTTAAACCCTAGATAATAATTGAAACGATAAAAGATACGGAGATACATATACTGTCATATTAATTCGTGTTTTGGAACAAAACTGTGAATTTATGTAACGTATGGTTAATAAATTATCACACACGACCGACATTATCTTCAGCATGGTGATACAGTAGGTCATACTAGTGAATTGAAGTCAGATAAACATTTGTTTTTATTTTATAAACGGTACTTCAATATTTTGAAATATATTACTAAATATATCACTGTTTTTTGGTAAAATAATTTCTGTTTTACATTATTCATATCTATTACAATTAATACTAATTTGGTAAAGTAAAAATAACTTATCTTGCATGAATATGACACTTTAGAACGTGCAGTATTAAGAACTTCATTAGTGTATACTATTTGAGTTGAAATTGTTTATTTAAAATAGTATTTAGTATAATATGCATATAAAAAAATATATATTTAGACTGTAACGTAGATCACACATGTTTACTTGTAACTATACTTTCATTGTTTAAAGTCTCGTAATTGTATTGAAAGGATAATGCAAAAATAATTTGTGTTCTTATTATAAAATGTTGTTATATTTTAAAACGCAAAAAGTATTAAAAATTTAAACTTGAACATTGTTTTCTTTTAATTTAGGTAACGTAATTTACAAAGTTAGGAACATTCACTTAAGATACAACAGAAAAATACTCTTTTTATCATCAAAGTTTCCATCCCTCATTGAAAAGTTACTTACAAATATATCATACATGGATATATGGTTGGTNTTTCAAAAACATCGAATAATACAGTATGATCTATCCTATGAATACAATAATAACAACTGTATGCTAACCTAAACACGAAAACCCGTATTGTAATAGTTTGATTATAAGGGTTGACTAATTTGTATGCAACGTCCCCAGAACGTTGTGATAAGGAGTTTTAGCAATATAACCAAAATAGAAGTACAATCCAACGTTATGATAACGCTATGTGTTAGCTGGGTAAATACATTGCAGTTGTACTTTGTTGTTCTGGGAGATTAAATGAAAAACAGTAACAAAAACGCATGTATATTGCGAATTAAAAACTTATGTAATAATATAAAAATACTAGAGGCATATCATTGTACCTTTATATAGCATAACGGGATTTAAAGAGTAGCGTTTAACGTTAAGATCCATTCAGAAATGATAAATTGTTGGTAAAAAAAGCTGTACAATAACATTACATGAAAGGAATAATAACAATAATACGTACATATATGTATGCAAATAAATATTCGTTAAATTACAGTACGCAAATACTGTTGCGTGCATGACTGAGCACACATGTTTATATTTAAGTTTTAATTGTATAACATACCACGTTGGCCTATAGCATAACACTCTGTGAGTAAGTCGCTTTAAAAAAAAAAGAAATAGCCCTCAACAACGATACACTTCATATTTTTGAACAAAATGGAAACACATAAACTTTCATAATCCAGTACAGTTGTCTTCTACTCCACCTTTACACAACTCATCAATAGTATTGATTATTACACTTACAAATAACAACATATACCACAGGCAACCAAAGCAAAAACCGTTATATACTAGCACATAATGTATTATATGTTTGATATTATTACTGCTGTATGATATCACTTTTGTTCTTGCTCATGCACATATTTACATTGTATGTTTTATATTGAATAAAAAAAGTCGCTTTAATAATTAATTCTGTGAAAACTGATTTATAAATGAGCACACTTTGACAATCTTATGTAAAGGTCTGCAACCAATATGTACAATTGGATTAAGCCGTGCTGTCTCATACATAATAATAATCAAGATAAATGATAACATTTCACAGCCAAATTTCGTATTATCTTCAGAATGATATACTTTCTATAACACGGAGGGCGAATTATCTCTAGGGAGTATATTGTTTCATTCCTAAGTATTCTACATATAGTGTACGTTCAATCTTTTTTTCAGTGAATCAATATGTTATCAAATAATTATTTTGAAGAGGAAAGTTATTGTATTCTTTGAAATAGTACCAGTTACACCAACCGGTCATTGATATTTTTATTTCCAACATTTAGTTTCCATTTCTCTAATTGCTTCACAACGTACTGCCATTTACTAACTCTGTTGTCATTTGTTGAAAGGTCAATTATATCACAAGATTGTTATTATATAAATATCACATCCCAAAGAGGGTATTACAACTTATTGTCAACCTGTGGATGTTAATGTCAACCAAGGCGTTAGCCGTAGTAAACATTAACATTACGAGGATTGATTACACGTTGCAAACAAACCGTAATTAGTTAAACACTCATTATAAAACGATAGAATAAGACTTCTGTTCGTTTCCATCCTTGGCATGACGTATACAGTTATTTTCAGACGTTTCATGTTTTAAAATGGGATATTTCAATAGGTAGTTGTGCACCGCGTTGTATTAAATTAGTAATAAACAACGCGTAATTCTGGAAAATCAAACTTATTGTGCGGCTCAGAATGGATTAACAAAATGCTGATACAAAATGTGTATTATATATTTAGATCAAATAACGCGATAAATGTGAGGTTTATTCCTCTATAAAAAGCATTGTCGACATATTTCTTTGTACTGGATTGGCATCGTTACAGAGGATTGTCAGCGTACCATGTTATATATTTGTTTAGTACCTCCGACAATATGTTCCACAGTCATTGCGAATTACGAATCACATTAAGCATTAGATGACATTAAAAAAATTAAAAGTGTCGCACGATATGTGTTTAGACAATTAACCCATATGTATTATAAAGAAAAGACACTTATACGGAGATGTTCTGATATCATATATGACATTGATATTTGTGTATTGTTGCACAATTTACTAAATCGCAAATTCGCAGTAGCAAGATAACAAATGAAAACACAATAGACCACTGGACAACCATTGTGACATCGGAAAAAAACATACCGTTGCAGAGCATAGAAAACGTACATTCTGCATAATATTCTCATCAGATGGAAGAAACTAAAACTATAGCATTATGAGAAGTACAGGTCAATTTAGTAATACCCTTTGAATATAATATCCATTTTCTTGGTGTGGGAATTATGTCCACTCTCCAAGTGCACTAGCCCGTGCAGGCTGATTCAATAGTCGTCCCATCAAACTCATTATTTGCTCCGATGCAAACTTCGAATTGGTCAGCACTTTCAAATCTTTGTGTTAGGGATTGCAAATTTACTGACCACGCTTGCATTTGCCAAGACCGTCTAGTGGATGCAACTCCATAAATCGTGGTCGACTTGTATTCCAAGCTGGTGAGTTAAAATAGTGTTCATATCGATATAACCTTTTATTGTTTTAAATTAATAAATATGTGTTTATAAATTTGATGTTCATTTCACTCATATTTCATAGTATCACATGTTTTGTTCTGTTTGTAACAATTGTTGTTATTGTCTTTGTATAGATCTTTTCGTCCTACGACTATATTGGTCGACGTCAATAAATAGATAACATTAATCTATGGACTTTTTATGGCATACACCCCAACTCCACACCCATTACAAAACGTATATGGACATTTTACATGTGAAAGACACGTGGGGTGTAATAATTAAGAAATATGTATCATATACACCAGAAACGTATACATCGTTCACTGAGATTCTCTCATATCATATATGAAATTGATACTAATTTACAGAAAAAAATACTAAATAAAAAATTCGCAGAAGCAAAATGCGAAATAACAACGCAATATACCACTGGACAACCGTTTGTAACATCGGACGAGACAAGCCGTTATATATCATTGATAAACGTACATTCTGAACAAAAAGCTCATCAGATGGTAATAAGATAGACATTATTATGATCGTGAAACTTTTTACACACATAAAAAGCAATGTTTAATTATGTGCATAATTAATTTCATAAGATGTCACATGGCAGATGAATGTTTAAACAAAAGACAGAAATTACTAGACCTTAGTACTGTTATGAATAAAGGCGTTTGATTTGAATACGATACTGTTCTACTGTACAGATGCAGGTAATATGGTTGTGTTGTGAGTGGATACCCTTATATTGAGTGTTGATGTAATTCAATGGTTGTAATGTAAAGCACACGGTTCTTCTAGAATAACAAATTGCATCATTATATATTTTTAAATTCGAATGTTTGTATATGGAATTTAAACGCAAAGGAATTGTCTCATTGGCATTGCAAAACGTTTTCTGCTTGAAACGAACAGCTACTTCTAGCTCCCATGACGGCTATATATATTTTGTATCAAAGAACACTCCTTGTTTGTTATGAATGGGATATGAAAAGAACGTCCTGGAATAATTGTCTTGCTCAAACCCCTTATCGTATACCAGTTCGGAAACTTTAATTCCACAAGGAGTGTCTGCACTAAATGTCTTGGTAATAGAGTGAAGTGCACTGAGCTTTTTGCACAGCGAATCGGTGTAGCATTCACGGCATTCTGGTAACATTTAGCAAGGAAGATTCTATAAATACACATATTTGTTATATCGGATTCCATGTACAAAGTAATTTGATTATGTCTCTGATATTGGCCCTCTTGTTGTCTTTCAAGAGTCTAGCCATTGAGCTAGTGACAGTTATGTGTTAGCCTGGTATATCGTTGCTGAACTCAAATCGCAGTAACCAAAGGTAAATAATTATTATTGTTTTTAATTCACAAATGGATTGAACATGAAAAATCGTTTTGGTTGGTTCCTCATCTCCCTAAATGCCACAAGCAGCCGTTAACTGGTTTGAACATATGGTGCTGTACATTGACAGTTCCAAGGCTTTATGTTTGTTCGTCCGCCTCTCGTGTGCTATTTTATTACACAAGCAACTTGACCAATACATACTCTTTTTACAATCGACAATAATCATCAATTGGCCTCTTTAAAAACATTTGCCTAAGTGTAAAGATAATACATTAAAATGTTGTTTGGAAACTTTTAAATGGTTTTATTCCAGCTGTTTAAAAAGATGCATATGAATAAACATTTATACATCCAAATTTAATCGTCATTAATCGGCAACACTCGTTAATCATTAAACATCGAGGACGTTTGGCAATCCATTGCGTCAGCCAGTGTTGTTACGTGAATGAGAGAACGTTCAGTCACATGATGTAAGTGAGACCATGGAATTTCTACGGAATGCGGCGGAAATATAAATCTTTTAGAATTTGACTAGCGTAAGCTATATTTAAATACTCCAAACTACGGCAAGAATTAAAACAAAATACAAATAATGTAAAGAAAAACAAGTAAAATAGTCAGTTAAGTATAAAAGATATATTTTGTTACACCTTGATGTTATTTTTGACAATTTCTTCACTTTTAAAGATTGGTCACCAGTGAATGACACTTTTTGATTATATATATATGTCAGTTTCCATTAAAACTATTTGCTTATGAACAAACAGTTGATATTTATAACAGGTGTGGCTCGGGTTTAACTTGTTTCGTAGACATTAATAAAAGAATGTTTAAAGTAAAACGAATCGATATAGGATTGCCTGACACGAACTAGAATAACAACCAAAGCCAATTTATACATGAATAAATCAGAAAAAAAACATTCGTTTTGTTTCCGTGATAATGTACACATTGCACCATCATGTTTCTCACTTTCCCAACCAATACGAGCAATGTCTTTAATCAGGTATAAGGAGCTTAGTTAAAAACTATGATAACTGATAAACAAAGCAAAATACGTTTGCAGATATATGCATTAAACCACTTTTATTGGTATTTGCTAACTAATTCATGTTGCCTAGCTTTCTTTATATAACGTAGATATATGATAACACATTATTATATCTTCCACTGGTATCGTCAACATGCATATTAAAATGAAATTAATCACATAATATAACTTGAAGTATAGGTGTAAACAAGTGTTCAAGAATTTCTTTCCTACGGGAGTTCAAAATTTAAATGGCTCGTTAAGACATGATATCTGATCGAAATTACGTTTGATATATGAACTGTCTAACTGGTTTCGTTTGTTATTTGTCATTTTACTAATTTTCAAATCAAACGTTATCCACAAAGCATTACATTGATATGATGCCATTTAGAAATTCATAGTTTATGTTATGCACAGGAATAAAGGACCATTGGATGAATAAGGAATATATTGTCAATGTGTCTCTAATTATATTTAACTTTCCGAAATATAACAGTAATTACGGTAGTTTATATACATTGGGATGCTGGTTACTAACGAATTATAAATAATCATATATATTTAATATGACAGAAGAAAAAGTAGAACAACTGACGTTGTCGACTTGTCATGGGGTTCAACAATTCGGGGAAATGGTCTTCAACCATGATTGGATGGCGCACTTGCGATGAATACAAGAATAGTAATAGGACGATCGCCGAGCGGGACCGGTATAACGTCAATGCCCTGCTTTGGGTATAGCATGTGATCCATTGATATATTCCCAGTCACATCTCATTGAGTAAAAAATAGCGAGTTATAAAACAAGATGCAGGTATGAATATTCGTACTAATTGCGCATGTTATTGTTGATATACTGTTTTAATAGGAACGGAAAGTGACATTCATTGAAAGTTAAATTGAAACTTTTAATGAATCCTTTGTTTTTGTTATTAACCGGAAATACAACATAACAGTTCGTCCTGTGAATACGTCATTTCCAACCTATCGGACTTTAACTTAAGGATTTATCTGACGATTTCAAAGTTGCTTGTCGCAAATTATCCCTGTCTCGAGACGGCATGTCGCGCGCAAATCGTGTGTCATCAGCTGAAAGATCCATGTCTCTTACAGGTCATATGTCAAATTTACTTTATGCACTGTTATTTAGTTTTTGTTTGAAATCATGTGTTGAACGGGTTACCCTTCATGTGACATACAGTGCAGTTTTATTTATTTATGTCGAGCTCTGGGAATGCCGGGCCTTCCGCACTGGCTAATCCGGAAATAAATTTTCCGCTTAAACCGGATTATCGTTTACAAAATAATTTCTTTCAACATCAAGCGGAAAGTGTCGAACCTATGCGGATTGTACAAGCTTATCTGGGACAACACTGTACGAACATGCATTAAGACCGATTTTCCCAGAGCGCTGCTCATTTGTAAAATGCATTTGATGCAAATTTCCAACATTGAATCAGACATATTATGAAACGCCATCTCATCTCTGCAACTATTAAGATTAAAAAACATTCATAACATGTTAATGGAGTCAATGTAATTTATTCCCCGTTTTTCTTCTCCTTGTACTATACATATAATAGCTTCATTGGAACACCTTTTAAAACGAAGAATGTTTATTTCCGCAATAAATGGCATTACATATAGTATTGTATATAAATAACCACAAAAACAAAACGAGCATCGGCCGATATTATTAAGAGGTTATTGACGTGAGAAAAGTTTTCACAATATTCTGTTTGCCACGATCTTATCTTTAATGAGTGATGGCGGATTGGTATTTTAGTAGTGATTACAAGGTAAATATGCCATTGTAGTTAAATATAACGAATCTGACAAAGGCTTTAACATGTTTGCTTAAGAACAACTAGTGTAACTATTGTAATTGAAAAGGGTTTTAAAAGAACAACAAAGCAGAACAACAATTGCTTAGAGTAAGGATTTTATGTACAAACACGGCATTTGCGTGCTTGAACACGTTTGGCTATTAAGAAAGGTTAAAAGGTTAAAGGTGCGGTTTATAGTCTGCTTCGATAACGTATGCATCTTCAGCCCACTTCGACATTTCCACATAAGAGCAACAGCGAACCTACATATTTCTGAATGCAACAATGAGGTCTCATTGGCAGCTTCTCCATACAATTTACCACTGACTTCCAGAGAGGTTTAATATGCAACATCATTTTAAGGACATTTTTTTTTTACATTATGCCAACCGAAAGTTGATCGCGATGCTATCGTATCTCACACAGAAATAATGAGCGGGTACAACACTTCTACACTCTGTTCTGACATTTAACAATAATTTTCTTATTGGATTATGTGCTTTTATAATTGTAAATGATGTAATCATTGCTATTCCCTTTCGTTCCCAATCCTGATATACGTACAAAAAGATATGTTATATAATTTAATTACCATACAAACCTTTTGCATAGGCCAGCGTTCAAGCACAAACATTGTGCACTTACATTATACTTGATACATTACATCTCGCGCGATATCAAGGCAAATGTCTTGAAATCGTCGCTGAAAGCTAGACTAGGATACCAACAGAAAATCTAGATTTGTATACCCCAATTGCGCCCTGAATGGAGACTGACCCAAGTGATTAACACACACATACATATTTGTCAGTTGTGTTCCGGTAATATCCAGGTAGCACAAATACGTCTCCCGCAGCGCTCTACTAACGTTAACATGTATGGTTTGTTTACCATTCCAAAACATTGAAGAATAAAGTATGATTTATAATATGAATAAATTAATAACAACTGTACGCGTACACAAATACGAACACGCTATTTGTAATAGTTTAATCAATAAAAGTTGACTAATTTGTATGCAACGTCCCCAGACCATTGTGATAGCGAGGTTTAGCAAAATGCACAAATATAATTAAAATCCAAAGTTATGGTATTATATTATTGTGTATTTTGTTGTTCTTGGAGATTACATGAAAAACAGCGACAACAACGCATGTATATTGCAAATTAAAAAGTTATTTAATAATAAAAATACAAAAGAAGCATATCATTGTACCTTTAGAGAGCATAACATGATTTAAAGAGCAGCGTTTGAGGTTAATATCTTTAATTTATTTAGAAATTATAAAATGAAGGTAAAAAAACTGTACAATAACATTACTTGAAACGAATAATGAAACAAATACGTACATATATGCTAATACATATTCGTTACATTACATAACGCAAATCCTGTTGCGTGGATGACTGAGCACACATGGTTATATTTTAGTTTATATTGTATAAGATAATATGTTGGCTAATAGTATTACAATATGTGAGTAAGTCGCTTTAAATGTTGAGTCTGCGGACTGATTTATAAAAGGGCACACTTTAACAATCGAAGTAAAGTTCTGCAACCAATATGTACAATTGGATCAAGCCCTGCTGTCTTATAAATAGTAATAATCAAGATAAATGATAACATGTCACAGCAAAATTTTACATTATCTCAAGAATGATATACAAACCGTAATATGGAGAGCGGTTTATCTCTAGGTAGTATATTGTTTCATTCATAAGTATTCTAAATAAAGTGTACGTTCCATCTTTTTTTTAATGAATCAATATGTTATCAAATAATTATTTCCGAAAAGGAAAGTTATTGTATTCTTTGAAATATTACCAGTTACACAAACCTGTATTTGTATTTGTACAAATTTGTATTTCCAACATTTAGTTCCCATTTTCCTAATTGCTTCACAAAATACTGCCATTTACTAACTCTGTTGTCATGTGTTGAAAGGTCAAGTATATCACAAGATTGTTATTATATAAATTTCACATCCAAAAGAGGGTATTATAAGGTATTGTCAACCTGTGGATGTTAATGTCAACCGAGGCGTTAGCTGTGGTTAACATTAACATTACGAGGATTGACTATACGTTGCAAACAAGCCGTTATTTCGTTAAACACTCATTATTAAACGATATAATGAGCCTTCCGTACTTTTTCTTACTTGGTATGACGTGTGCAGTTAATTTCAGACCTGTCATGTTTAAAAGGTGGGGTATGATCAATATGTTGTTCTAAAACGCGTTTGTTTAAATAGGCAATAAACCAGGCGTAATTATGCAAATGAAAAAACTTATCGTGCGGCTCAGAATGGATTAACATAATGCTGATACAAAATGTGTATTATATATTAAGAACAAATAACGCGATAAATATGAGGTTAATTCATCTACAAAAGCAGTGGCGACATATTTCTTTGTACTGGATTGGCATCGTTACAGAGGATTGTCATCGTGTCGTGTTAGATTTTTGTTTAATACCTCCGACAACATTTTAACAATCATTGCGAATTTTGGAAAAGCTTTAGCATTTATCAGGTAAATTTAAAGTTCATCAATCGCTAAACTCTGGTTTTCTTTTGTTCTATTTTTAGCTCCACGCGAGGGTGACATTTTAATTATAATGTCCCATGTGACATTCAAAAGTGTCGCACGATAGATGTATAGACATATTACATGGGAAAGTCACGTGAGTTATAATTACTAAGTAATATGCATTATATAGAAAAGAAACGTATACGGAGATGTTCGGATATCCTATACGAGATTGATATTTGTGTACTGTTGCAAAATTTGCTAAATCACACAATCAAGGTTTCAAAATGACAAATGACAACACAATATGCCACCGGACAACCATTGTAACACCGAACAAAACATACCCTTGCAGAGCATAGAAAACGTACATTCTGCATAAAAAGCACATCAGATTTCAGAAACTAAAAACTAAAGCATAGTGCGTAGTCCAGGTCAATTAATAAACTCCCTTTTAATATGCTATCCATTTTCTGTGTGTGGGTATTATGTCCTCTCTACAGAGTGCACTCACCCATTCAGACTGATGCACTAGTTGCCCAATCAAACTTATTAATTGCTCCGATGCAAGATTCTCATAGGTCAACACTTACAAATCTTTGTTAGAGATTGCAAATTTACTGACCACGCTTGCATTTGCCAAGACCGTCTTGTGGATGCAACTCCATAAATTGTGGTCGACTTGTATTCCAAGCTGGGGAGTTAAAACAGTGTTCATATTGAAGAACCTTTTATTGTATTGTATTATGAATTATGTGTTAATTAATTTGATGTCCATTTCACTCATACGAGTAGTTCATAGTATCAAATGTTTGTTCTGTTCTGTGACAATTGTTGTTTTGTCCTTGTATAGGTCTTTCCGTCCTACGACTATATTGATCGACGTCAATAAATGGATAACATACATCTATGGACTTTGTATGCCATACACACCCACTCCACACCCATTACAGTAGGTTTATGGACATTTCACATGTGAAAGTCAGGTGAGGTATCATAAATAAGAAATATGTATTATATAGAAAGGAAACGTATTCATCGTTCACCGGGATGTTCTCATTTTATGTATAAGATTTACACTTATGTGCAGTTTAAAAATTTACTAAATCACAAAATCACAGTAGCAAACTGACAACTGCTAAAGCAATAGACTACTGGACAACACAATAGACTACTGGACCACGCAATAGACTACTGGACAACCGTTTATAATACCAGACAAAACAAGCCTTTAAATAGTAGTTATTTTGGCACTGATACACATGAATGACTACTTAAGTAATACATGGCATAATATAACAAATATAAGTTAAAATAAATAATATTACCATGAAATGCTAACCATTACCAGGGATAACACAAAAAAGAGAAAATGATTTCACTTATTTCCATTATGGTCACAGATATTTTGGCAGCCTGACACAGAAAGTCATGTTACTTGTATCGATGGTAATTACCATGTAAGCACAAAAATACTAGTTCAGTTAGGAATGCTTAATGAGATCACATTATATATATATATCACATGTTTATGAGTATCACATTTAATGTTGCATCACATATTTGTCAGTCATACTTTAATCCAACTACTTCAAAGACATAACATATTATATAAAAATTGCAATGATTTAAGATCAATATGCAGTAAAGTAAAACATGGTCAAAAATGGCATTAAAAACGTTCATTCTGCATCAAAAGATCATCATATGATAGTAATCAAAACTAAAACAAGGCTAAATACTGCGAAATCTCGAACTATACATAATTATGATCGTGAAACTTCGTACACACATAAAGAGCAATGTGATATTTATGGGCATCACTAATTTTTATTAGAGGTCACATTGCAGGTGAATGTTTAAACAAAAAAAAAAGAAATTACTAGACCAATATACTGGTATGACTTATGGCGTTTTATTTAAATAGGATACTGTACTACTGTACATATTAAGGACAATATGAACGTACAGAAAATTTACAAGTTTTAACTCATAGGTTGTTTCTGGTATGGGAGTCATCTATTGCTTGCAATACTGTCAAATGGACTAATCAAAGATTTCCATATTTTTAAAAAATATCAATAAATTACTTAAATAAGGCAACTTTAATATTTTAAATAATTGTTAATAATTATTATAACAATATTTAAAAATATAACTATGCACACCCTGGGGATAGAACCCTGAACCTCTTGAAGCAAAAGCTAGCTCGCTAACACTACACCACGCGGGCTTTTGAAATATGTGATGTAGTTGAAATCTTATGTCGGTAATACACGATTTTGCTTAATTATCAATGAGACGCGTAACAAGAGTTTACGATTTGGATTCAGGATTGTCAACGAACATATATGTTGAACATTTATCTTGATCAGGAGCGTTATTTTGCTTGTTTGAATTAATTGCATACAAAATCTTTTGAATCTGTGACAATGTTTTGAAAGTTGTCGTTTTACAAAACTGTGAACAAGTCCCTTTCCTTAAGTAAGTAAGTAGAAATATTCAATACATTGTTTCAATGTGGAATGTAATCAATATAGGAATAGTGAGACTCAAGAAAAATGATTTAGAGAGAAATTCTTGTACTGTATTATTCGAAACATGCCAAAATGTAATTCAACGCAATTGTAAATATAAACAAATTTAAGGTGTGGTCACCGCCTTGGAATCAACACAATGCAAAGCATTGAAGGTATACATCTGTTCAAAGGCAAGACATACCTCACACTTAACCCATTATGAATCGCAAATGAGTCGTGTTCTGAGAAAACTGGACATAATGCATATGCGTAAAGTGTCGTCCCAGATTAGCCTGTGCAGTTCGCACAGGCTAATCCGGGACGACACTTTACGCATAAACTGGATTTTAGCTAAGAAGAGACATCATTTAAACGAAAAATTGCATAAAAGTGGAAATTGTCGTCCCTGATTAGCCTGTGCGGACTGCACATGTTAATATGGGATGGCAATTTACGCACAAGCATTATGCCCAGTTTTTCTCAGAACGCGACACAAATCATGCAAGTGCTATCTGGCGTCTCGGGAAGAAGCCGTAACTGGTTTAAAATGCCTTGTTATATTTTTTATTTGTATATTTTAGATGTTTATAATATCGAAGAAAGCTGTTTAATACAACGTTATAAAAAAAAATATTCGACAAACACCAATAACGTGAAATTATGTTATTATCAAAAAAGATGACACACTTGTACGCAATTATTTAGGGTCCAGAAATGTTTGGATTACCTGAAAAACAAAACGTCAAAAAGAAACAATGTTTGAACGCGTTGCGACCAGTGTAAACATGCCTCCATTATAAGAAGAATGAAATATGTGATGCTGTACTGTTGTTGTTTTTAGCATAGGTGCAACGCACCTATGCTTAAGGTATAAGGTACATTTCGAAAACCGACATGGAACGGTTGACCATTATGAAGCCTTCCCTGATCAAAAATCAGACGAAATATCTATTTAATATAGTATATGGTAATTCTTACAATTTTTTATTTGGAAACGTTTTTCTAACGTTTTNCGTAATTTCGTTAAACACTCATTATAAAACGATAGAATAAGTCTTCTGTTCGTTTCCATCCTTGGCATGACGTATACAGTTATTTTTCAGACGTGTAATGTTTAAAATGGGATATTTTAATACGAAGTTGTGCACCGCGTTGTTTTAAATTAGTAATTAACAAGGCGTTATTATGGAAAATAAAACTTATTGTGCGGCTCAGAATGGATTTACACTATGCTGATACAAAATGTGTATAACATATTAAGAACAAATAACGCGATAAATGCGAGGCTTATTCTTCTCCAAAAGCAGTGGCGACATATTTCTTAGTACTGAATTGGCATCGTTACAGATGATTGTCAGCGTGCCGTGTTTAGTACCTCCGACAACATTGTCATCAGTCATTGCGATTTTTTAAAAAATCAATAAATTACTTTACTAAGGAAACTTTCATATTTGGAATAATTGTAAATAATTATCATTACAATATTTAAAAATATAACTGTGCTCGCCCTGGGGATAGAAACCGGGACCTCTTGACGCTAAAGCTAGCTCGCTAACACTACACCACGCGGGCTTTTGAAATATGTGATGCAGTTGAAATCTTATGTCGGTAATACAAACATGTACAAGATTTTGCAAAATCATCAATGAAACGCGTTACACGCGTTTACAATTTGGATTCAGGATTGTTAACGAACATATATGTTGAACATTTATCTTGATCAGGAGCGTTATTTTGCTTGTTTGAATGAATTGCATACAAAATCTTTTGAATCTGTGACAATGTTTTGAAAGTTGTCGTTTTACAAAACTGTGAACAAGTCCCTTTCCTTAAGTAAGTAAGTAGAAATATTCAATACATATCAGCTGCATGAAACATTGTTTCAATGTGGAATGTAATCAGTATAGGAATAGTGAAACTCAAGAAAAATGATTTAGAGAGAAATTCTTGTACTGTATTATTCGAAACAGGCCAAAAAGTAATTCAACGCAATAGTAAATATAAACAAATTTACGGTGTGGTCACCGCCTTGGAACGACCAATGCAAATCATTGAAGGTATACATCTGTTCAAAGGCAAGACATACCTCACACTGAACCCATTATGAATCGCAAATGAGTCGTGGTCTGAGAAAACTGGACATAATGCATGTGCGTAAAGTGTCGTCCCAGATTAGCCTGTGCAGTCCGCACAGGCTAATCCGGGACGACACTTTCCGCATAAACTGGATTTTAGCTAAGAAGAGACATCATTTAAACGAAAAATTGCATAAAAGCGGAAATTGTCGTCCCTGATTAGCCTGTGCGGACTGCACAGGCTTATATGAGATGGCAATTTACGCACAAGCATTATGCCTAGTTTTTCTCAGAACGCNCGGCAGGGATAGACAGCAATCTCATAAGAGACCTTACGTTGTTCTCTTCACACTCGTACGCGTTTGCATAGTGTTTTAATGACAAAATAATAAAAAAACGGAAAAATGTCTTTACAGGCCTAGTTAAATCAATCTTTATTGGACCCACACATCCGGAGTAGTGTTTCCATGTGTATCGACGCCCTGTTGTACGTACAGTCTAGCGACCCTTTATTAGATGAGAGAAAAACGCAACACAGTCATCTGAGGCAAAAATGTCATTTCCTGTTTATTTGTTTTACCCCACGATACAATTGTTTTGTTGAGTAACATCAAGAAGAATGTAGTCAATGTGTAAAAACAAACTTTGAAAAAGCTTATTAAGGCGAAATATATCAGAAAAGAGTGAAACTTGTTCTGTGTCAATTTACTTTTATTCTTGCGTGATACGAAACTGAGCAATAAAATGTGATCATTAAATTTTAATCGCAAAAACAATTTTTGGCACTGAATTGAATAATGATTCGGTTATTAATGCACTTTGTCATTTAAAGGGCAATCTATTTCTTTAAGATCTTCTTTGTGATATAAACTAAAAACGTTCTGTGCCCGGTCACTTAAAACGCGAACGTCCATTTAAGGTTACAGGCGTTACAATTTGGTTGAAGTTATTTATGTCATTATAAAAGTACAATGTTGACATAAAGTGTTTACTTCAAATACATTGGATTGCTAAAATAATTGCAGTTTCTTTCTAAAATCTGTTTTTTTTTACTACAAAAGTCGACATATTGTAAATAATATCAGCAGGTAAGAGTTTTTAGCAACTTGCGCAAGTTTAATGACAATATTGTTACAAACCGGGGCAATTCATGTAATTAAACTTGAAACAACGCAATTGATACACCAAATATATTTATTTTATATTGCGATGTTTTTTTTCTGTACGCATTTATTCTCCTCCGCGATATTGCTACTGATCTTTGCTTGTCAGTGTTGATATAACAGTGGCTGAATTATTATCAAATCTCATGAAGTCCCAACGCTGCATTGCTATCAAGAAAGACAATTGTCTGCGATGGTGAGTCAATGAAATTTGGGCTACGCAGCGATGAGTCAGAAATATTGGATATTAAATTTATTTCTATAGTTCGTTGTATCAGATCAGCGCGTTTTATTATATCGCACATCGTAGCTTATTCTCAAAAAGGTCTACACTAAACACCGAAGCGCACGGAAGTGTGCAATGACATAACAAGCCGTACTGAACAGAAACACGCAACTTTTGTATGCTTTGTTTTATATCAGCATATCATGCAAAAGAACTATCATAAGACAACGCGCTCGACTATTTTTCTGTTTTGATATAAGAAAATATAATTTAAAAAAAATAATTCTTATTATAACGTAGTATTTAACGAAAATGTAAACTCAAACATCAGCATTTCTTAGTACAAACATGGGTGTAATTTTGCACAACTAATGACGAAATGTATACGCACTCCTTGCTGATTACAACGAACATATGTTTGAATTTAAACTGAATATCAGAAGAATATATACAAACATACATAAATAATGCAGGTAAACTAAAGTTTCAAACAAAAAGGAGCATAATTCTAATTCATCTCATTTTAGAGTTATGGTCCTTGATCAAAGAACATAAAACATATATGTTATGCAGGCAAAAGTTCTTTTACAAAAAGGTATAATTCTGCCACATTTCAGGTCAGAATTATGGCCCCTGGTCAATGAGAATATATTATAACGCATAACTATTTAAAAAAGCCATCGTTTTGCTTAAACGCTTGTTACAGTCATGGAACTTGGCCAGCGCTCTTACGTTATGAGCTTGAGGGCATGTGTTACCTTTGAGTTCAACAACTTTGTAAGACATAGAGACAAGATGTTATCGTACGAAAAACTTTAAACTGCATTTTTAAGTACGTTAAATGTTAAACCTCTTATTTGACCTCAAATAATGACATAGAAGATATGTGTGGAATTACAAATTGAGCATGTTTCATGTAAACTAAAAATATATGTAGCACGCAATCCTTAACCTGACGTTTTGAAGTTAAAAAATAGGCAACATTCTTTTAACCCATTTATGCCTAGCGTCTAGAAAAAAGGCCTTGGCAAACAGCGTAGACCCTGATGAGACGCCGCATGATGCGGCGTCTCATCAGGGTCTGCGCTGTTTGCTTAAAGGAATTTCTGTAAGAAACATTCTAAATATAGAAATAAATATAGTAGACATCCCTAATTTTGGTCCAATTTAGAAGGATGGGAGAGTCCACTAGGCATAAATGGGTTAAAATGCATAGGCTTTGATCAGTGACCATAAATAATGGCATCGAGGTATTTTGAGGTTTAACCCTTTGCATGCTGGGAAATTTGTCGTCTGCTAAAATGTTGTCTGCTAAATTTCTAAAATTAGCATTTTATTCGTTTTTTTTATCCCAAGAATACTATCAGAATAGCAAACAGTTCGGATCCTGATGAGACGCCACGTTCTGTGGCGTCCCATCTGGATCCAAACTGTTTGCAAAGACCTTCAAAATCCGGTTCCAGCGCTCAAAGGGTTAACACATGTTTTAAGCAGAAATTGAGATTTGGATGTGATGCACGCACGTGTTAGCTGACATTTCTGATGTACAAACAAATTAAATATTATTTATTTCGCAAAATCGCAGAGTTTAGGGAATGAATCAATGATCTCACTCAATGATACCATGGACATTTGTCAAATGAATATGGGTCGTAGTCACAGTGATGAAAGTGGTGTTTCTCGAACAATTCATTTGAAAGTCGAGCCTTAACGAGTATTACATGTTTTTATTATATTGATTTACCTTTGCTCTGTTTATTTAGTACATTATAACACAATCGATTGTCCTAAAAGGCACTATTCTCCCACAGGTTCGTCAATAAACCAACTTGCGGCAGATGAGTATATTTGTAATTGAATCGCGCTCTGGAAAAACGGAGCTTAATGCATGTGCATAAAGTATCGTCCCAGAATAGCCTCAGCAGTACGCAAAGGCTAATCAGGGACGACACTTTCCACCCAGACTTGATTTTTGTTTTGGAAAAGACTTTCTTTCAAAAAAACAATCATACAAGCGGAAATCATCCCTGTTTACCCTGTGCCAGTGTTTTTAATGGGTCAAAAACGTTGTCACCAATACAATTCGTAGCTTGAAATAACTTGGAGCAAATGTTTGTTCACAATAATAATATTGATAATAACAATAATTTACATTGACATATTGCAATTCTAAACCTACAGCAATGTCACCATGAAAAAGCATAAACTCTATTCTGGTGATTTAAATGAAACAGTATTATTGTAAATAAACGGATATATTAATTTTACAACCCTTTATTTCAACTCATCAAATAATGTCAATATTGTTGTAAGTTTCGTTGGGTGGCGCAACTATGTAACAATATCAAAATTACACTCAATTTGCAGAGTGATAAATCCTCCTACCAAACAAAATCTGTATTTGTTGAAATAACAACTGGCTGCTCCTATTAATATTTAATTCAAAACGAGTGAGGACAGACAGTGTTTTAAAGTTCAGAAATCAAAGTGAGGACAGACAGTGTTTTAAAGTTCAATAATCAAATCGAGACGCAGAAAGTCTCCTCCGTGCTGTAATTCAGTCTCGTTTTGGAATAAATTCAACCCGCATTTCCGCATAAAAAATATGCTTAATTTTAAATTGCCAGCAGCATTTTCAATTAAAAATCAATATATTGCAAACAAAATAATTACCAAATAATTCGGAATATAAAAAAATCAAAAGTGCCGATTTTGATTTCAGGGAGTAAGTTTGTGTTTTACCAGGCGTAAAGTAAAAAGGCTTATCAGTAATCTGATAACGAACAATGCAATTGGGAAGTGTCTGTACGCAATCTCATGACTTAATATGCTCAAGTAATTTCTTAACGAGATTTATTGTAATAAAGATTAGCACAGTCTACAATTACGGTGTCAGTAATTAAATTCGCCACTTCGAAAAATATGTGTCAACTTTTGAAAATGTGTTAACATTTGCGACAATGGCTATCGGCAGCGAAACCGCGGTTGCGCTCACTGCCCAGGCTAATCTTGGACGACACGTAACGCACATGCATTTAGCCCCGTTGTCGGCTCATTTATAATTATTGTACACGTTTTAAACTGCCATACTTACATTGCAAGCGTGCATCTAGTATATTCGTGAATGTACACTCTCAAATAAGATGATATAACAAATAAATAAACAAATGGTCTAATTGTAAATGTTTTAAAAACCGTGTGTATTATACATTTATCAATGCATCGGCGAAAGGCAGTGGACATTACTTTTATTCACTGTGCTTTCATTTTCGTTTTTGGCCTGCGCTATTGTTCTGATTGCTTTTTTCGTAATCAAGTAATCAAATCCATTGATTCAAATTCAAATGTTTGTTTGTTGTTTAAATAATCTAAGCGTTTCTCCCAAACATTAAAAATTATAATCTATTTGTCATTGCAATTTTTTACTTTCTTCTTCAAATCAAACCAATTTGCGAGATTGCTGACTGAAAATGAGCTCACTAATATATTCCCATGCAGTGCCGACTGTTAGCTTTATTGCAATGTATTATTCAGTATCATCAAAGCTATGTGGTATGAGTTCTCAGTTTTGCCAAAGGGTGTATCCTTTGCCATGATAATAAATTAGCCTTTAAATGGTGTACATATACGTTGGTTGCCATATTGATATTGCCAATTTGTTTTAGGTAGGAAGACAGTGTTGTCCCTCAAGGGTACAATACACTCCCACGCTACTCATAAACATCGTATAACAGAGAGTATCACATTTGTTTCCCGGAATACTATCGCTCTGTTAGTAAAAGCACACCGAGTTACTAGAACAGATTGATATAGACCTATTTGGAATATGATCACACACGTTGTATTAAACTCATATATCGTATCCAGCCGTTATTCAAGCCTTCTTGATGATTGGTTTAGTCCATTTTATCTCAAATGCCAAAGCTGGATATAAGCTTTATTTGTGTTTTATTAATTTCCCTTATATTACATTAAACACCTTCACAAATTCACAATAAGATACTAGAGATCAAGTATATTCTACCTGCAGAACAAAATCACGACAAACAGGGCAAATCCATAAATTGTCTGTATAAGAAAGGTTAAATGCGATACTTGTATGCCCGACAAACCTTATTTGAACGTTCAAAAATGAGAATAAATTTACAAAGCAAAACTATCCTTAAAATTAACAAACCAGACACGTGTATTCAGGAATGTGTCGGAATGTATTACACATACGCTTGTTTATTAGCGGCATAACAACACGATTTGAATCTTATGATATGCATAGCAAACTTTACTGTGTTCGTAACGTGTCCGTTTTGGTTAATTATGATAAAATTGAATACTCGGCATATCGTTAACCGATTCATATAACTCTGATTTTTTTAACAGATCGACATATGTTACATTTTATATGTTAAAAATGTAGCTTTGAAGAGCATCGCGTTTAAAATTATGACGTCATCAGATTTCAAGCCAAGCGCGGGTCGTATTACGTCATTACTGAAAAACTTTTACTCTTACTGATGCATGAATGTCATCAGGTGCGGACATGTCTGGTTCTAATGCTTTTCATATTATGAATCTCGTTTTTGCTAGGTTATAACATATTTCACTTGTAAATGGCTTAAGAATTGTATATGTTTTAAATAATTTGACCTTTACTATTTTAATAGAAACTTACCCAACGAAGCTTTGTTATATGACATCTTGCAACGTTTCCGCTTCCTGAATTGCACGTCGATACTCTAAATTTTAAACTATATAATGTTTTGTATATAAAACCTTTTAATAAGGTCGTGATGTAGTTAGCACTCTTTTTGTTTTCATTTCATCGTGCCGTAGAAAATTAAGGGTCTGGTGACCTTTGGTGTAAATAACCATCGAGTAGTTAAATGGGTATTCAAATGTATTCACTTTGATTGCTTTTTAATGTAGGATGTTAATTTATATTTATACTTAAATGTTTGATGAACAATTCTGTGGTAAGTGTGAGATATAGAGCTCCTTAAAACCGGTTTTAACGCCAAATGCTTTGCATCAACCGTTTGAAGGCTTTGACCCCAATTTTGTTCATTATTGTGTGGTTGTTGTGTACGCGTGTGTCTTGTCAACTACATTTATTTGTGTCTCGTATTTTTGCAAGTGGTTTATTGCCATAAATTAAGGATCGCATTGGAAAGAAACTCATGTTTCTATGTTGCTGATTAGCTGAAAGTTCACTTTATATATGGGTCGCGCTCTGTGAAAAGGGGGTTGTATGCATGTGCGTAAAGTGTCGTCCCAGTTTAGGCTGTGCAGTCCACTCTTATAAAGTGGGTTTTAAGGTCAGAATATATCGTTTAATTTGCTCAGCATACGATTGTTAATTTATCATTAAACATTTATTATATGGTCGAGATAAGTGAATAGACACAAAGCTGTGTGTCATGATCTTTAATATAAATACAAATAATGGTAGATCAATATCTCATATTTCCAAGCTCTGTTAGTCAATTTCAAAATATGTTCGATCTAAACTCAAAGCCCAATTCAACGAAACATCATATAAAGTATATTTCATAACGTCAAAATATGTCACTCTTTTTTCTTTATGACACATCATAGTATACTTCCAATCTTTTTTCNTTTTATAGAAAGAAGTGTCTTAATGATTCTTTTATCTCAATTTTATTTCAATTTCATCTAGCAAAGTATATAATAATGAACTTATTTTCCCAATTTCTTGAAAATGCCGATAAAATTCCCAATTCCAAAACCATGGGCTATCTTCCCAAAAAGTGGAAAAAAAAACCTTGACAGGTTAGGACGAGTAGACAATACATAACCCACAATTGGTCAGTTTAAATGGACTACGCTGCTGCACAGTCATTCTTACCAAAACATACCTGAATAAAAGTCTATGTAAAACTACAATGCATTTGCACCTTTAAACAATAAGACAAGACATTAATCTTATCTGTGAACTAAAATTGCAAAAACCACATGTTTTGTAGGATACTAAGCTTCAACATGCTCGCAAGTTTATCATTAACCCTGCAACTATTAAACATATTCAGACTACTCCACAATTTAATCTTGCGCTGTTAACCTTGGACAAATAAAAACGCAGAGAACCTGTCAATGTCAGACAGACACAAGTGTTAAACTTAAAGTGATAAAACATCCTTGTGAAATTTACAAGGTCAGCTCATTTTGACAGGCCTGTCTGAGATTAGTCATGTCCTTCTTGAATTGGATTAACTGGTCTGGCTTTAATTCAAATCCCATAAATATATAGTTTGGTTAACATACATGTAATCAGCCAGCATTCTTCAATTTACAGCAACCTGAATTGATATCATTCAGGTCAACAGTACAATACATATCATCATCATCATCATCATCATCAGGGCTTTTCACCCTTATATAACAGGGGCCGTTATTCGGCCCCTTCCCAATAGAAAATAAGGTCATTTTTTCCCAACATTGGCAGAAGAATTTCCCAAATTGTAAAAAAAAAAAAAAAAATTTTTTTTTTTTTTTTTAATTAGACATATTGGGCATCTCCTAAATTGAAAGCAATCAGCTCTTATATGATTAAGAATGCATCACAATGTTTCTTTTAATACTTATGCACAATGAAAAAGACCCTGTTTCAAAAACTTTTAAAAACACGGTCTTCCCAAAATGAGCAGTTATCGCGCATGAAATTCCCAATTTGAAAGGCTTGGGCCTCTTCCCAATTTCCTGATGAAAAGCCCTGATCATCATCATCCTCATCATCATCATCCTCATCATCATCATCATCCTCATCATAATCTTTAAAAAAATAATATATCATTGGATTAAACAAGTCATACAAAAGCATTGTTTTTCTACAATGAATTCCACAATGAATGTGAAATGTGGTTTGAACCTTGATGTGCCTTGAAGTTAAACACTTTTTATAAGACTTTCAAAATAAGAAGTGCAGACAAAAGCTCATTTTTTTAAATCAGCAAGCTGCCAAATGAGACAAAACAACTGTTTCCCGGCCTTGCTCATTCTGTTGATGGTTCCTGGATTTACTCAGTATGTACATGTAACTGCTTCCTGGTTTTGCTTAGTCTGTAACTGGCTTTATACAGGGAGTCTGTTAATTTTCGTGTGACTGGCTAAGCTCAGTCAATCATAAAGTTCTGTTAATTTTGTCAACCTCTCATGCAACAGCGTATGACGGCGGTTGCTTCTGGAGGTATTATGTAACTGTTATATAGCTTCTGAATAAAGCCCCCTGTTTTTTTTTTTTTTAAAGCAAAAAATTACTTACATCTTGTGAATTAAAACAACCAAGGTTTCTAAACGTGCATGCAAAGTAGTGTACATGTAACTGTAATCTATTTATTTAAATACACAAAAATACGTTCTTATCACTCACAGAAATTAACTCCCACTTCTGGCCCATTTTCAGAAAAAAAGTACACATTGAGCAGAATTTGATTTTTTAAAGTAATTGCTTATGATGAGCAAGCATTACACACTGCACTGAAATATCGTATAAAGTTATCCTGGCACAAGGTCAAATTTCTTGACAATTTTAAGGAATGTTACTTCTTTTGGCCTGATTAATTGGGCCTAGTTGCAATAATTCAACTCTCAGCTTTATAACCCAAAGAGCTGAGAGTCGCAATGCGCCATCTATTGTCCAAAGGTGCAAACTTTGATCATCAATGCAAGGGCTAAGGAACACTGAAACTGCATAAATTTATCAACATTTACCTGTCTAAACCAGAAACTCATGCAAGTGGTCCCAAATTACTGCTTTTTATTTACTTTGTTGTTCTTTTGTACGCTCTATCCACCATTTTGGAAAACGGTCGCAATGTTGCCCTTAAAGTGTCGCTATCAGTTAAGTTGCAGTACACCAATCTTTTGAACATTGTGATTCACGATGAAGCCTAAGTCGATAAAAGATTTTTGAATAGAGTCAAGTTACCATTACCCGATCAGTGTTCTGCCGTGGATGCGCCCTTGCGTCATTGGCGCAAAAAAATTACATTTGTTCCCACCCGTTTTCCGTATATGGGTCCGCGGGCGCACAGGAATTAGGAATAAAAAATTAATCGATTCAATTTGTTAGTCGGTAAAGTAATCGAGTGAATGCGTAACTAGAACAAATAATTTCATTGGATGTGACGTCATTTCGCAGCCAATGGTTAATTTACTTTTATAACACTTTATTTCATTGGCAAGTTGAGATTATAACAACCAATCAGATATCAAGGAAATTGCGTTACCTATCAAAATGGCGGAAAGTGACTGGCCGAAGAAAACAAAATCAATTTTGAGTTTTTTTCCTCCGGAGAGTAAAATTTGTAAATATGTCGATAATAATAACACCACAACAGAGTCTTCCCAAGTGTCAACATCGGAAAGCAATGACGAAAAAAAGTCTAACACCCCAACAGAGTCTTCACAAGTGCAAACATCGGTTAGCAATGACGAAAAAAAGTCTGCCCCTAAGCGTACATTCCAAGCAAATTGGCTTCGAGAATTTTCTTGGTTACTGTTTGACAATAACAAAATGACATGCAGTTTGTGCATAAAGCACAAAAAAGAAAACGCATTTACTATCGGTAATTTTAATTTTCGTACAAGTACTTTGACACGTCATGCTGAGTCCAATGACCATAAATCATCAGTGTTAGCTGATGGTATGCAATCGGAATTTGCATCTGCTGTAAAAAAAATCACTTCAGAGAAAAATGAGAGTTTGAAAGTTGCCATGAAGACTGTTTTTTGGCTAACAAAGGAAAACATTTCTATAACCAAGTATGAAAGCCTTATTGAACTGCTGGATCATTTAGAATGTCCTCATATTTCAGGTTTAAACATTGGCAAAAACATCACATACAGGTCTGACAAATCTGCCTCTGAAATGCTCGAGTCTATTGCCTATGTTGTACGTAAGAGCATTGATGGCAAGATCTGCTTATCACCATTCCTGAGTTTACTGGTTGATGGCACAGACATTGGTGTAAAGAAAAAATTGGTTGTGACAACTTGTGTACGTACGTTTACTTGATTCTGAATCATTTACACCATCAACACATTTTTTGTGCAACACTGAAGTTCATAGTGCAACTGGAGAGTCAATTTTCTTGGCCATTCATGAGATTCTTTGTTCAAAGAACATTCCTATGAACAAAGTCATGGGTCTTGGACTGGACGGGGCAAAAGTTATGACTGGGACTGGTGTTGGTGTGACAGGTTACATGTTGAGAAAAAATTTGATGCTTCTCAACTATCATTGTATAGCCCACAGGTTAGCTCTTGTAACCTTCCAAGCTGCAGACCAAGTAAACTATCTTGTTGACTATCAAAGCACATTGACTGGTATATTTTATTACTTTAAAGCCTCTGCAAATCGCACGACAAAACTGAATGACATTAAAAAACTGCTGAATGAACCAGAGCTGAATATCAAAGAGGTGCATGAAGTCCGATGGTTATCTGTTTACCTAGCTGTTGAAACTGTTTACAGAACACTAGACTCCCTGATTACAGTGTTCACCACCGATGCAGATGCCAAAGCTAAAGGTTATGGCAAGAAGCTCAGCCAGTATGATTTCATAGCAACAACATATTTGCTGATGGACATTTTGCCTATTGTCTCAGAACTTTGCCTTGTGTTTCAACGAACTGAACTTGATGTTGCCATGGTTCAAATTTCTGTCAATCACTGCAGGGTTGCCTTGGAGAAACTGAAAGGGTCTACTGAAAATACTTACCTTCACCAGCTTCAAAATGATCATTTTTCAGACAAAAATGGAAAATTGTATTTCAAGGAAAATAATTTGGTATCTGGCCGCAATAATATTGACAGTATCAAATCTAACTTCATCAATGCTATACTTGAAAGGCTGGATGACAGGTNATTTCATCGTGCCGTAGAAAATTAAGGGTCTGGTGACCTTTGGTGTAAATAACCATCGAGTAGTTAAATGGGTATTCAAATGTATTCACTTTGATTGCTTTTTAATGTAGGATGTTAATTTATATTTATACTTAAATGTTTGATGAACAATTCTGTGGTAAGTGTGAGATATAGAGCTCCTTAAAACCGGTTTTAACGCCAAATGCTTTGCATCAACCGTTTGAAGGCTTTGACCCCAATTTTGTTCATTATTGTGTGGTTGTTGTGTACGCGTGTGTCTTGTCAACTACATTTATTTGTGTCTCGTATTTTTGCAAGTGGTTTATTGCCATAAATTAAGGATCGCATTGGAAAGAAACTCATGTTTCTATGTTGCTGATTAGCTGAAAGTTCACTTTATATATGGGTCGCGCTCTGTGAAAAGGGGGTTGTATGCATGTGCGTAAAGTGTCGTCCCAGTTTAGGCTGTGCAGTCCACTCTTATAAAGTGGGTTTTAAGGTCAGAATATATCGTTTAATTTGCTCAGCATACGATTGTTAATTTATCATTAAACATTTATTATATGGTCGAGATAAGTGAATAGACACAAAGCTGTGTGTCATGATCTTTAATATAAATACAAATAATGGTAGATCAATATCTCATATTTCCAAGCTCTGTTAGTCAATTTCAAAATATGTTCGATCTAAACTCAAAGCCCAATTCAACGAAACATCATATAAAGTATATTTCATAACGTCAAAATATGTCACTCTTTTTTCTTTATGACACATCATAGTATACTTCCAATCTTTTTTCCGTTTTTTTTAAATATGCGTTTTGCTTTTATATTTAGCAGCAATGCATATTTCCATTCGCCCACCTTCGAAAAAAAAAAATAAAAAAAAAATGTATGTAGCAAAAATCGAGTTATTTTATCAATGTGCGCAGAGTGCTGCATTATCGGAAAATTTAATTTGTTTGCCATTGCAGAATTTTATAGACGGGTGGTTAAACGAACAATGTGTAAAACACTGATTTAACCAAACTTTATCCAACAGTTCACTGAAACAGTGGAATCGAGCGTTACATATATAATCTCAAGAATAAATCTTGATTGAATAGTGGTGTTTTTTAAACGTGACTGCCCAATTTAGAAACCAACACACAATCGGGATCGTATTGACCTTCGATAGACCTCTAAGACTTATGGCATGTTTCTGGCAAGCCCTCCTGTCAATAACCATGCAACCAACGTGTGATGCGTTCATGTTACCGGCACCTTCCTTTTTGTGTATCAGTTTCCAAAGCGTTCTTAGTCCAGCTTATTGTGGATTTGTTTTTGAACTTCAGTTGAGTGGAAAGCATATGATAGCTTTTGTACTAAAAACCAATTATATTACATGCTGAAAGTGTTTTCTCATTTAACTAAAATAAAGTAACTCGAATGATTACCGCAAAATAATTATTAAGATATTGTCCAATTGGTGTAACTTTTTTGTTTTTGCTGACAGTATGCCCTTAACGCAAGATGCGTTACTAGCTTAAACAAAATCTAAGGTGTATCGCTTTTAACGTACGTAATGAATGTACTATATACGCTTGTTATCCAATGTATCTCGTTGGCTTTCACACAACCTTAAACGTCGTAAGATTAATAATGATTTTAACTGCAATGATATCAAGAACATATGTAAAAATATTGCGCTACAATGTTCTAAATACGCATAATCATGTAAATGTAGAACATCGAAAAACATACGAAAAAGCGAAACAAGTTAAAAAGCAGAAAAAAAAATAAAAATAAAAAATAGCCGACTCAAATTTATTAAATAGGCATGATACAATTCGTCAAAATAACAATTCGAACTATTTCGGCTTTAGGGCCGGATGAGTCAGACAACATCATTTCTGTTTAAGCTTATTGGCACATCAGATGAAGATCGTGCTCAGACAATATTTATTTGTTTCTTAAAAACAGACACATATCGAGTCATAACTATTTGTTCACTGATGAAATTGTCTGTATATCATATCTGGATATAATGGAAAATCGTGGGCGTCATTGAATGAAACTAGGCATTCTTCAGGGGGTAATCAATAGACCGTTTGGGACCAACGCTTCAACGGGAAATAACTGTAATTACTATTGGTGGTTATGGATGTTTTTGGTTGACCGGTGTTTGTTAATTGGATGGATCTGTGACGATAGCAACAATTTGATAACATAACTGCCTGGAATTGGTTTTTATGAGATACGCACGAATGACGCATTCCATAAATCCATACCACGTACGTTTTGTGTTCGGTATTCATGTATTACCATAGATAATAACACAATAAAACAGCAACACTCATTAATTTGCAGGTCATTTAATGTTGAAAGACTACATGTAACACCATCTCAAACATATAAGGTAGCTCATGCCTTCAACAATATCATGTAACACACAGAAAGAACAACTAAATGCACATGGTATTTACATGGTCCATTTGTAAACATTCAACGTAGTATAAGAGTTTACAATAATGCATTGGCGTATCAGAGTTTACAATAATACATTAGCGTATCCGAGTTTACAATAATAAATTGGCGTATTAGAGTTTACAATAAACCATTGGCGCTATAAATGCACAATCGACATGCGACAAGTAGTGGCACCTGATATTTAAATATATGTCCGTATGATTGCGTTATTGACCACAAAATATGATTAATTTACCTCATTATAATAATTATATTGAGCAATTTGTTTTTTCAACATTAGCTCAATTACGAAAACAGTCATTTGCGTATTTCTGCACTGCCGAGTCAGATTACTGGAAACAACCAGAACTTAATGCCTGCTGAGATAGGTCCTTCATGCACTACCCAAAAAAGAGATCAAACACACGACCCGATCGAAAGGCAAACTACATACCAATTTACCAATTGTCAATCATGGGTCTGAGTTTGGTTATCAATGCAATGTTTACAATCTAGTGGTCAATCCCTAAATATGATTACGCCGTCTATTTTACTTTGATGACCAAATCTAACAAAAATAGATAGTCGGTGCCGATTGATATTTAGCAACCGCTGCTTCTGTTCATGAAATATCACAATAAAATTTAACTTATTTTGATTTTTAGCTTTCTATTACATGTTTATATGTTGGATTTTATTAAATACTATCAAAGTTCCACTATTTTCAAATACATAGAATAATCAACTAACTCAATAGTCATGTCATGGATCGCTGGCAATTAAATATGTCACATTATATGAAACAAATGTACGTCAGTTATATCCTTAATTAAGCAAATAATCACCAAAATAACACGTAGGGAAAAAAACAATTATACCAACCTACAATAAACAATAAATTATATAGTTCAATTGAACAAAACACCACTACATATTTTGGAATAGCGATAAGACATTATTTGTGTGGTTTGAATGATCAATTATTAATGTGCATTCGAAGCAGCTGTCAGTAGAATATTCATTACATATTGATTGATAACACAGACATAAACTAAAACCATAAACCCCAAACGCAATTATTTAAAACAAATAAGTTAGAGATAGCATTCAAACTGCAATTATAATAAAGGAAAGGTATTCCACTTTAAACAAAAAGGTAAATTTATTGTTCAAAGGAAATTTGAATCGTCATCTTAACATTTGCAAATTGTTGAAATTGTTTATGGCAATACTTTTTATTATATTGGGTACACAAAACTATAAATATTTGCATTTATAAGTTTGTTAGGTGCAGGTTCTTAAAAGAAATAATTTAAATCATACCAATAGTTTTATCGTTTTCACAGCATATACTAAATGTATAAACATATTTTGTCAATCGGTATCATATGTTTGGATATATATAAGCTACTGACGACGGTTGTATTTCTAATCAAAATGTATACTTGTTTACCACAACTTACGATATACAATTTGTACACACACAAATATATATATATTTGTAAGTTTGGCTCAAACATGACGTTTAAAAGATATAACACACAATTGAGTGAAATAAGTATTTTAATAGAGTTCTTTTTTCAGGGAAATTTATCATGATACAACTTGTGACAAAAAATATCGTATTTTTTTGCAGAACAGGGCATTTTCTGTCATTGATTCATACGTTCATTCATCCACTAGAAATATAATCATATTCGACCTTGCCAAGTCCGCCGCTCCAAAGTTGAGGTCGCTCTCTCGCCAGCGTCTAGTCGATATACGCGAAGAGTTTGGGTACATGTATAACACTAGCATACGGCTTATCACAGGCTCTTTTCATTTAAATAGTATAAAATTAAATATAAATATAAACGTTTTAAAAGTTATGACTAACAATTCCAAGAATCTGTAAAACGGCTTTAAACTCGCGTCGCTCAATCACTCTGTCTCCTAAAAGAGAGGAGCACTCTATATTAAGTGACATAGATATAATATGTGGCGTGTTCTGAGAAAACTGGGCAAAATGCTTGTGCGTAAAGTGTCATCCCAGATTAGCCTGTGCAGTCCGCACAGGCTAATCCGGGACGACAATTTCCGCCTAAACTGGATTTTCGCTAAGAAGAGACATCATTTAAACGAAAAATTCCATAAAAGCGGAAACTGTCGTCCCTGATTAGCCTGTGCGGACTGCACTGGCTAATCTAGGATGACACTTTACGCACAAGCATTATGCCCGGTTTTCTCAGAACACGACACATATTATATTCTGATCTAAAGAAAAGAAGCATGCTGATAATGATTGGTCAATTTAACTGGGACCCTAATATCTGTTGTTTACGCATTATTTAAATATATTTTTTAAAATATTTGTTATACTAATATACATTGTGCTGCTTAAATCAACTTAATATATAAAGCATCATGGTGCTAGGTTACACATATCAATTGATTTATATGTTAGCGTAATCTCTAAAATTACGTAACATATTTGTATGAAATATTGATATATAGTTCAGTTACTGTAAAATGATAACGTATGTGGTAACAAATTCTAGCAAAGATATTCGTGATTTCAGTTTAACATGCATTCGAAAACCGAATTTCGCGAACATTGGACGCTTTTTTGTTTATCATGATTTAAATTGACTGCGCACAGAACCAAGATACAAAGTAATAACCCACAAAGATATTAAATACTAAACAGTCTGACATTCCGAAAAGTCATGGCTATGTTCTTGTCGGTTTCACTAAAGATAATTGCATCTGCACGTGTTACTACATAAATGAATGCATATTCAAGATTCCAAAAGGTCGGGGGAAATATAATTGAGTCCTAAATGATCTATGGTATTTAACGAACACTGTCCTAAATGTGACGGTCAATTTGCATCGCTAACTTAATATTGAGTTTACGCCTGTTCTTGTGAATATTAGAGATAGGCTTGGTCCAACATCCATCACACAAATAAGTGGACCTGAAAATCGTCGATTTTAACATGCTTGTTTTGATTTGTTTCGTATCTGAATCAGGTCATTTTGCAAATACTCGGTGTGTTTTCACTCGAAAACATGTATTTGTGTCTGGCCTCGATTGCGACTGGTCTCAATTGCAGTATAAATTTATACTATTAACATGTTACTTCCTCGTGATAATAACTATAATGACGCTAACATGTAAATTCGTCGCGAAAATAACTATATTAACGATAACATGTTACTTCCTTGCGATAATAAATATAAATACGCTAACCTGTTACTTCCTCGCGAAACTAACTGTAATGACGCTAACATGTTAATTCCTCGTGAAAATAACTATAATAACGTGAAAAAATAACCACGGTTTCGTGTATCACAACCGTATCACGTGTCACAACCGTCGAAGTTTATGTTAAAGTTAATGCCTGCTGCTAGACAGCATTCTTTTTAAACTGGCATGTAAGGGGAAATGCTCATATAGATTTTTAAAAGGAGGACTTCATTTCCAACAACATGTTTTATGTGTTAGGTTGTGTGTCATGGATTTTATATTAAAGATAAACTTACCATCCAAATCGAAAATATTAAATAATCGGTCCACAAATTCCTTATCATTCTTATGTTTATCGGCATGTCTTGACATCATATTTGAGAACACATTATAAGCTGAGGTTCGTTTTCGCCATGATCCATCACCATCCGAATCTGAAACATGTCAAAATAAACCAAGTGAGATGCAAATCAAAACAACTGAATTATAACTAACTGACACATGATGGGATGACATACAAACACACATACAGAAGGGGTCATGCCATACGATGGTCAATTCGAAACAACGATGGTTATGGTCGCAACATTTTCCAATATCCAGGTTTCATTGGAATTAAATAAATAATGATAATCACTGAATATGCTAAATGTTATCCAATTCATAGAACAATTTATATTTTAATTGATTTATTTACATTTAATTTAAACTACCGTACATTGCTAATACATTGCTTATACATTGCTTATACATTGCTTATACATTGCTTATACATTGCTTATACATTGCTTATACATTGCTTATACATTGCTTATACATTGCTTATACATTGCTTANGCGTAAATTGTCATCCCAGATTAGCCTGTGCAGTCCGCACAGGCTAATCAGGGACGACAATTTCCGCTTTTATGGAATTTTTCGTTTAAATGATGACTCTTCTTAGAGAAAATCCAGTTTAGGCGGAAAGTGTCGTCCCGGATTAGCCTGTGCGGACTGCACAGGCTAATCTGGGATGACACTTTACGCACAAGAATTTTGCCCAGTTTTCTCAGAACACGCCACATTTAACAAGACAAAACATAACCGCCTGTCTTATTTGTTTCCTTTTGAATTTCATTTCATGTTAAATATTACCTCATTCTGAAATACTTGATTCTTGATGTTTTGTGAAATATGTGTCTTTGCAGTTGGTATTAGGTACGTGTCTACCATAACCTCGTGCTGTCAAAATAATTATATGAGCCAGAAAATTGAGGATCGTTCTTAATAAAATCATTTAAAAGTATCAATATAAAAGCGGACCTAAAGAACGACAAATTAACTTTGTTGAAATATATGGGTCGCAACGTATTCGTTATACAAATACTTTTCCATTCATTTCCTTATATCTATTTTAACATAACTGACAAACTTCTTTAGAATAAGTCAACTTAACACAATGGATTGATGAAATATTTGTCCATATTTTGGAAAGCAAATTTCTTGTGCAAAGTTAAGCTTTTGATGTTTAACAAAAAAACTGTCATGTCAGACATACTATTGTCTTATTTTTAAACTTTTTGGATGAACACATAAGAACCAAAACAGAATAAATTTAAACGGTTTGGACATATGATACAAAGTTTTTAAATCTATTTTTGAGGAATGCTTTTAAATTCCAGCTCATCAGTGATAATATACTGGCGTTTCTAATGGCTTCATAATTATTCCTGCGGTAAGACCAACTTGTATTTAATAGTCAGTACTATACCTTAGTTTGATTCGCATTTAATGCGCTAGTTGATATTTATTGAAACATTGTCCATAATACAAATGTTAAATGCAATTTGTATTGATAGGAACTGACAACGTGCCTTTATATATTCGCGAACAACGTATTTGTAAAAGCATAGAATAAGGCCGTATAGAGTAATATCATCACACGAACACATAATTCCAATAAGTATGATATTTGAGCATGAACAGACGCACAGAGTAATTGTGTCGTGTTCTGAGAAAACTGGGCAAAATGCTTGTGCGTAAAGTGGCATCCCAGATTAGCCCGTGCAGTCCGCACAGGCAAATCCGGGACGACACTTTCCGCCAAAACTAAATTTTCGCTAAGAAGAGACATCATTTAAACCAAAAATTCCATAAAAGCGGAAATTGTCGTCCCTGATTAGCCTGTGCGGACTGCACAGGCTAATCTGGGATGACAATTTACGCACAAGCATTTTTGCCCAGTTTTGTCAGAACACGACACAATTACCATTACATAGATGAATTAAAAGGAAACTCATAACGGGAACATATTATTTAAAGTTATTCGGCGTATATCCCGACTTTGAAATTAAGTTAGAAAATTTACGTTGCTTAATAATTTAATTGCAATCAAAAGTTATATTGTTGTTTTTTTTACTTGTATTTCGCATATCCACCGCATAAAATGTGTGTTATTAAGTGCACGAATAATATCAATATAAATATGCTACAGGAGATCACATCATATGTGTCCTCATAAGACATATTATGAGTCTATTTCTTCGCCAGCCAAATACATTTTATGTTAGTATTTGATGAACACGCAGTTTTATTTCGACACGTTCAAATCACACCGTAAGAGCCGCGTCATGCGAAAATGGATCTTATGGCGTAGACCAAGCCCAGCCTGCTCAATTGCGAAGTCTGGTCAGGAGATACGCTGTCCGTTATAAAATCACACAAGGCTCCATGGTCTCATTAGTTATCTCTGACAAGATGCGAGATGCGCAAGCCGGGCTATAGCAACGCTGTCCGTATATGGCATAAGACCCATTTTCGCATTACGCGGGTCTTTAAAAATCACATTGCGTCTCGTAAATAGAACATCTAAACACAATTCTTCTCGACCAAAAATTGAAGTCAACCTGTGTTATAGCAACCTGGCAAATTTAGGCAGCCTATTCAGTCTTTCGGGAACGATTTCGAGACGGGCTGACCGAGTACGGCAAACATGTGTGGTTAGATAATAAAACGATTTCCCTGTTATCATGACACTACACTATTTCAGCATTTGTTTTTCCTCATTTTTCCTCATCGTTAAAGCAAAACTGTGTTATCAACGTTTATCGATAGTGCATGATGTCTTCCCCATGACCATTAAGTGACCGAGTAATGACCCTGAAATTCTGCGATGTGTATTTTAACGCGTAATTGTAACTGGGCAAAGAAATGCGTATATGTGTCGTATGAACATACAGAGAGTAGTCCGGAATTGCTTATACTGAATAGTGTAAAATCATTTACGCTGTTCACCGACGCAGTGATGTGGCCAATGTTCTGGGGGATTTCTCTCGAACCAGCCAATATAATATTCGAATGTATTCATTCGGGTCTTCCGGAGTTTTGTAAAAGTCATTTAAGGTGAAAAGCTGGGTTAAACAGATACGCCGAAAAAAATCAATTGCCAAAGAAAATGTTTGGATACTAAATATTTCATCGGAAGACTATGATAGGGAATTACATACATATGTTATATCAAACCTGTGGATCGCTGTATCCGATATGGCTGATGGAGATCTTTGTCTGTTGCTAAGGTCATTGTCCGTGACTTTCGACCGTTGTCAATCATTTCTGGCACGTGCATACTACAGACCGTCAGACAGAGCGAAACATATACCGAAAGTCGATAGACCGTCACTGACGTGTGCATATCTGAAAAGATACATAACATGACGTATTAGCTCCGATTGGATCTTCATTCATAGTAAATATATTAAACACACTTGAAGAAGATAAAGACAGCAGGCACACCGTTTGAATTCGTGTAGTTTTTGTTTTCCTTGATAGTTATTTTGTACAAACAAGTACACCCATATTAAGTTTTAGCGACCAAATTGAAATTGATGAAACGGTTGTATTCACTGTTCAATCATTTAATTGAATATTTAGGCAAACCAAAAAATCATGCTTAAACACCCAAACTTGCAAGTTTCAATATCTGGAATACATTATTCAGCCTTTGTTTAAACTATGTATTAACACGATTGTGTTCATATACAATTCTGTTTCCCGGAAATCACATTATCAACCCTAGGAATAATGCTTTGTCTCTTGGTAAAACATGTTCAAGTTTGGTTATAAAGTAAAATAATGAACACTCCTGTTGCAGCAGGAGTTAATTATTATCAGCAGCTTAATGTTCTTTGTTTATGCCAAGTGACCAATTGTTAACACAACTTGCATGAAGCAAAAATGAGTCTTGATTTGAGAAAACTGGGCATAATGCATGTGCGTAAAGTGTCGTCCCAGATTAGCCTGTGCAGTCCGCACATGCTAATCAGGGACGGCACTTTTCGCCTAAATTGGATTTTTGCTAAGAAGAGACTTCATTTAAACGAAAAATGTCATTAAAGCGGAAAGTGTCGTCCCTGATTAGCCTGTGCGGACTGCACAGGCTAATCTGGAACGACACGTTACGCACATGCATTTTGTCCAGTTTTCACAGAACACTACACAAATACGTATAAAATACAGAACTCAAACAAGAAATGTGTTCCACGGCTCTGCGGCTTAAGACCGGTAAATGGGCGCTTTACTTTCAACATGGCACATAATTAATAAATTAAAAACCAAACAGAGCCGGCTTGCATTTTTGTTGGTTAGTTTAGCCATCGGTATTAAGCATACAACGCACCGCTTATATATGGGCCGCGCTCTGTGAAAAAGGGCAGTCCGCACAGGCTAATTTGGGACGACACTTTCTGTTTACACTAGATTTTTGCTAAGAACAGAACTTTTTTAAACGAAAAAATCATTAAAGCGGAAAGTGTCGTCCCTTATAAGCCTGTGCGGACTAGAAAGGCTAATATGGAACGACAGTTTACGCACATACATTAAACCCCCTTTTCACAGAGCGCGGCTCATATGTATAAATCTTTTTAATGAAAACAGACGAACAACTGATACTCTCTTATTGTAAATGCGTTGTTTAAGAACCGAAAAATATTGGTCACTTTCGACTTTTTCGTTGTGTGGAAAAACAATTATTGTTTTCTTACAAAATTACGTTTTAATATATAGAGAATATTTGTTCATGTCTTTGTAAGATCGTTTGTTATTTCACGAGTGATCATAGAAAATATATTTTCACGAGTGGTACCCTTTCTCCCGTGGCGTGCTTCAATACATTTCAATACACAAAATGACGTCATTAGTGTTTGTGTCGAGCCGAATTGATAAACTTTATCTTTATCCAAAACTCACATAATATTCTATTTATCCTATTATATCTTCAATTTTTACATTAATAATGTTCAAATATCGCTTTTTTAGACGATTTTGTTCTTCCGCAGTTGACAAACGAAGATTCTCCATTTTTGTGGGAAAACCCCACAAATGATCTAAAAATAGCACGCGAAAATTTGATATTTTCACCGGTGAAAATAACAATTTGTTTATTTTCCCTGCTTTTATTTCACTGCAGAAATGTCATATTTTATCATTAATTATAAAAGAATTACTGTTAAATAAAAGTTTGTTTTAAAAATAAAGCATCTGACTAAAACAGCTCGAAAATAAAATAAATACATGAACAACGAATAGCTCTTGCAATAAGAAACCCGCACATGTATTTGTGATAAGAGTCATTTGCTTAGCGTTGCGCTTAATTACGCTAAACAGATCAACAACTCATTTTTTTTCAAATAACAAAAGTATCGCATTTCTTTAAAACAAACATATATTTTCCTCCATGCATAGGTAGCACACTATATTTTAAAGACCTTGTATTTTACTTAATGTTTTAAAGTAACCGAAATAAGTATACCTTCTATAAAAGCAAAATTAAATATATATCCAGTAACATCGCATATTACCTTATCACAACAAAACCCGTTGGGTCATACCATGCTCTTGCAATGAAATTCCAACTTATATATAACAATTATTTGAGAATGAAACCAACACACATTTTATTCAAATTTTATCTGCTTTAATATCTCTTCGGTACCACTGTTGTTATAACAATTTTAACTTGTTTAATTATAATCGAAATGTTTCTATATACGGTTTATCGTTTAGTTAAATTTGATTTAGTTCCATGCAATCAGTTGGAAATATACAATGTTCAAGCTCTAATGTCCACTAGTAAGTGAGTGCCATTCTATTACGCCTACAATTGTATCCCGGCTTTGCCTTTCCCCACGCATAAATTCCGATATTTGTTAACAAATCATACACACGTTCACAGTGGCATCTTTTCTCTAGCCAATATAGACTTATATCCATATATGTCAATAATCGGGTTCGACGTTGTTTTACAATTCTACTTCTGCATTATTTCACGATGAAAGCAGCTAATTATCCATTTGCCCATCCTAATTATGGCGGCCTTTTATTAATTAATGAATTACCTGAGAGAGTGGTCGACGCGGTCTATGTGTTACCGAAAGCGCCGTCGAGATATTATGTGGTTATTTAAGTATGTAATGTCAGAAGATAATATACTATTACACATTAAGACACAATAACGTATTGGTCGTTTATAAATGCGATGCCAGAAAAATGCGAATAACGTCATAATATCAACTTATTATATACACTTTCTAATTTCAGATTTTCCCATTAGAAACTTGTTTTGTTGAAATAATATGGTGTTATTTAACATAAAATGAATACATGTACATGTGATGTACTGGGAATCTCAGATATTTTAATAAACAAAAGCTTTCATAATAAAATGGTTATGTTTTGATGCTTTGCATGGGGTTTATAGCAACCACTTTAGATCAATTATCTATCGACATTTAATGTTGTTTACACTTAAGTTTTTCGTTTATATGAATTTGTGTAAGAATCATTCTGTGAAGGCACTAATCTGGGACGAAACTTTCCGGATTTTTGCTAAGAAGAGACTTTCTTTAAACGTAAAATATCATAAAAGCCGAAAGTGTCGTCCCTGATTAGCCTGTGCGGACTGCACAGGCTTATCTGGGACGACACTTTACGCACATGCATTAAACCCCTTTTTCACAGAGCGCGGTCCAAATACTATTTAACCACCACCTTATTGTTAGCCATGTAACGTTATCATATTTGTATAAATAATTAGTTTCTGTATACATTGCCCATGTTACAAATCGTAATGAATAGTATTTGTAATTAAAAATAAAATACAATAAATAAACACTCTCAACTGTTCATTTTAATTTTTCCATTGACATGTTTTGTGATGTCCAAGTTTACTTCTCACATTACACCCCATACATGTAGAAGTTTTTTTATGAAAATAAATAATTTTGATATTATGAAAAATAAGAATAACAAAATGGAGGTCTAAAAAGCAAACAGTAAACAGTGCAATTAATACTGAGATGTGTTGCCTTACATATAATACAAGAAACCAAAATGCTGATCCGGTGCTTGACTTTATGTACGTCAGATTTTTCGACAGCCTTTATCACGCTGATTTCTTTGTCATCAAGACTTTTGGAAATCAGAAAAGAGTGCAAGACCTAAACCGACGCGTATCCCCACGCCGCATAGATGTTATACTAAAAGGCAATTTTGGGTGGGTCGAGATAGACCGTGTTGTCATAAGAGATGTTCAGTATTAAAGTGACGTCACGTCAATTGGTAAATAAATGAAGAAGTTATGATAAAACAAAATTTTGGGCCCCACCCCAACCCCCATTGTCCACTATCTCCTCCTACACAATTAGCACTAGAACCTTGAAACTTACACACATGTTAGCTATGAGCATATGTGCGACGGTGCACTATTTGGAATTTTGATCTGACCCCTGGGTCAAAAGTTATTATCATGTGCGTCATGTTGTTAGTAAAATGATTTTTTTTTACCCATTTTACCCATTTATTTACCCAAAACTTTTGACCCAGGGGTCAGATCAAAATTCCGTCACCGTCACCGTCGCACATATGCTCATAGATACCATGTGTGTAAGTTTCAAGGAAGCTTCTAGTGTTAATAGTGTAGGAGGAGATACTGGCCGATCAAAAAGAAAAGCGGAGATCAATACAATAGCTCCACGCTATTAAAAGCGTGGGGATAATTACCGTTTAACGCAATAATATTTTAGGTATAAATAAACCGTTTTTTCCATTATGTTAACAGCTGTATACGAATTTCCTCAAGGCAAGAACTTTATCTAAGCAAAATATATATGAATGTTTTTTTTTCTTGTATTAAATGCTTTATGATTTAAAAACACAATTATTGATTTTTTTTTATTAATTGAATAAGATCTACATCCAAATATGGACGTTTAAGTGGGATATTTTATTTCACCCTATTCTGAAATAATTAGGTACATTATACATTATAATCCAATCATATGCAACGGTTATTGTAATAAAAAAAAAACAGTTGGCGAAAGTTTGCATTTCGTACTTTAACAGAAGCTGCGCAATTCTTGAGCCGAGTTTTAATTTTCCCGCTGTATAACTACTGCAATAAATCTAGGTTAAACATGTTTGATCAGCTACGCCGAGAAAAGCAACTTTCAAAAGAACACTTAAAAACCCATTAAGATCAAATACTAATTTTAGAATACTACTAGTACTTTACTTAGACAGCTTAACATTATATCATACAGTTTATATCGATGTTTATCTATATTTCGTTAAAGTACAACTCCTTGACTAGAAGTTAAAAATAGACAATAATTAACATATCTTCCAAAACATGCAGCGCAATTAGAAGAAGGTATCGTAAGGTTATATTATACAAATAATATCACGAAAACTTGCTTCGAACTGATGTTTACATAAAACTTCCAAAATTAAATTTTACAATTTCAACAATCTGGAAACTTTATTATTTGAACGCAAGAAGTTTTTTTTATAATAGCACATTGACACAATATACATGTTTTTCTTTCTAAGAAACGCTTTTGATGTAGCATTATTCTTATGAGTGTATAAGGATCATGCACCGTTTTTGGATAATAAAATTCTAATAATAAATGCGAAACATATTTCATTCGTTTTTAGAGCAGATTGTAGCTCAATTTACAAGTAATTAAACATGATGAGTAGTATGGAAATATTATTATTAAATGCAATATGTTGTACCTAATTTAACTTTTAAATATGAGTTGTTAAGAAATTAAAAATAAAATATCCAAAACATCTGAATTATAAAATGAATAAGTATGTTTATTAAAATGTTAAATGTTGGGAATTTAAAGAACATGTTATTTATAATTTGTATAGTACATTGAATTGTCCTATAAAGTGAACGTTGTAAGTCCCCTGACGATGTTTCACCATAATAAGGGGGTGGGGCGACTGGATATTTGCCCATCGTTTTTCCGTCTGTCAATTTGTTCCTCGTCACATAACTCAAAAGCTACACTGGAATAACTTAAAACTTCTTCAGACATAATCATGAAACTTTGTATACACATATGCTTATTTGTATGTCCATCGATTCTCGATCCATGCAATTGTATAAAAGTCCGTCGGAAAACACTGAACTAACACAAACATACAAGTAAATATTATATAATTTTGTATGCAAAATTCGAATGCCTGTAGGATAATTCAGGTTCTTTTATTTGTCGGGAGCATTGTCCTTGATTCTAAAATCAGAATATACCTATATACTACACTGACTCAAGAACATATAATGCTATCATAAAACTTAGTATACGCATGGGATGAATGCTTAGGATCGAATGTTAGGATCGTCATGAGTTTAACATATGACAATGTAATATCTTTTGTTAAAGACAAGAAGAAAAACACTTAACTCGTCTACCGCTGTAACAAATGAATAAGGCGATCGGATATGAAACGGTACACATACACATATACTAGTAAAAGCTTTAATGACAGCAAAGGGAAATATACTAGTATTTAAAATAAATAATAATCAACCGAGAGTTTTTGGAAGGGGACCCGTGTATTCCTGGAAATACTGTCAAACATGTATTGTTTCTCAAGAGAAAAGAAGACACACCAAATACATTAATGCAAATAATTCAAATTGTTTCTTGTAGGCAACACTGGTAGATCATAAACACAGAACACTGTTTGCCTATCGAAAATAATTGTACGACAAACAAACAATTTAAACAAAGATTTGAAAAGCAAATAGTCAATGTTTAAGTGTTTGTTTACGATATATTGACATGAGAAAAACGAACCATCGTTTTATATCTAAGCATGATAAGACTTTATTTGAAGTGCAAATTATAGTATACGTTCGTATTGCGATCTAGATGAATGGCCAAATGACAGTTATATACACGTGGTCAAATAGCAAACAAGGCGACACTCCAGATTAATTATCGGAAATACAAAACCGATGTTCCATTCTTTCTTATTGCATTATAGTATGAATATTCAAATTCACACCACACAAACAATATTATATTTATATTTCGATTATTTAGTTATAGTTTTTCATTTTATACATCAATTATCTTCTTCCAGTGAATATACTGAACACATGTTTGAAATAATCTATATATCATCGCCGCCTTCCGTCACACCATTAAACATACAATATTACAACAGCATGGGGCGAGTTAACCATACCAGTAATCTCTAGTGATCAAAGAACCAAGACAAAAACAATTTAACGCATCGTCGGTGAATAAACACATACAAGAAAATACTTTAAGGACATTGAACTTAATGGCTTTATATTTTAACATTATATTTTATTGAAAACTACATTGTTAACATAAATGTTTATTTTGCGCAATTGTTCTAACATGTGTTTTTTTTTATTTGTCCAGACTGAATGTATGAAACAAACAAAAGAACCAACATGGCAAACCTATCGGCTCTTTATCGCTCGCCAAATAGTGATCAGATTTTTCATATGTCGGCCGCGTTGTGAAAAAAAATGGGCTAAATGCATGTGCGTAAAGTGTCGTCTTAGACCGCACAGGCTCATCAGGTAAAACACTTTCCGCCTACACTGGAATTTCGATAAGTAGAAACCTTCTTTAAATTAACAGTGCCATAAAAACGGAAAGTGGGACTTTCACATGCTAATCTGGGACGACACTTTACGCAAATGTGTTTCGCCCAGTTTTTCCATAACGCGGCTCATGTTTCAGTCATTGAACGGGTCATGCATTATGAACAACTATTCGACAGACATCATTGGCTTTAATATCATTTGATCGGCTGTTCATCAGAGAGCCATGTGGATAGGTAATCCAGTATGATCAGTGGTTGTATTCTTTGATTTTTAGTTTCTTATGACACATACAATAATGGAAGCAGTTTCCTGTACATTTGTGTGTACATTAACAAAGGTAACGTGAATTAAGTTTTCACGCTAACTTTTAGTTTACACATATTTATTTCAGACAAGTAATCATTATTAATACATAGAATATCATACAACATTAATCATATTACTTTTCAAGATGGCATGTTTAGAATTATATTTTTATACATTTAGTTTGGTTGTTGAAGACCGTCTTAGCTATGTTTATAAATATAAATAGTAGTAATCCAATTCTTGTATAGGCGTTTAATATCAATCTGTTATCTCCGTATCTAAAATAACGTGCTGGTAGGTAAGTGGGAAATATATTTTATTCCTTTCGACATTTAAATGTGCAAAAGGTATTGTGATTTCAATTATAGTAGAAGTAAAGGATCAAACTACAAAAAATTACATCATTATTTAATAATAAACATCCGGGAGAATTATTAAACATAAGTAAGAACCCGGCAAGTTCCATAAATTACACAGAAGTCGACAGGTACTTGAGCACTTGTTTTCGATTTCTGTTTTTGTTTTGTTTCAAATACATATATGTAAATAACGCGTCTTACGTTTTGGCAACTGACAGAAAGTAAAACTGAGATAAGCTAACGCTGTCTCTTAAGGGCTTAAATCTTGGAAATACCAGTCGAGCAATCTTATCACTTTGCCATACAGACTACTATATTTGGGCTTTAGCATCAAACGGTATATAAATCCACTACATGGGTTAAGAACTATTTATGCGGTTTCATCAGTTCCTTGATAATATAAATAAACGATTCTTTGATTTGAATCTAAAATTACATCACACCGTTGTTTCTTTCTTTTATATTATGTGTATACAGTGTTGTTATTTTATTTAATATTCGACAAATGTATTTGGAAATTGTCAATTTGACCGTAATAATTTAATAATTACATTAAAGCCATATTTTGCAAGTAAAAAAAAAAATCAAAATAAAATATTTAAAACTTTTATCTTTAGTAATTACTTTTTCTTGAAACCTCCAACGTAATTAACACAAAAGTGCATACACTGTCAGTTTGACTTAGACACATTCAACACTAATAATTTTTGCCACGGACATACGTCTTATAAGCATTGTTCATTACACAGCATCCTGCTATTTATTTGACACTCGTTTCCGGTTGTAAGTAACGTTGAGAGATTTGATATTAGTGATGTAATATCTGATAATGTATTTGAAATGCCATAATCGGATATGATTGTGAGATTTATAAAGTTTTTAAATATGAAGACAAATGTGTAATGACCAAATATAGTTATATCGTAAATGTAACGTCTTGATATTGAACGCACCATATTTTACATTTGGAGAACAACATTAAATTAGTATTTCTCTAGTTCTGAAGAAATCTGTGTTTGAATAATATGCAACATATTCGTAAACCCACTTGTCTAATCAAAACAATTACGTTTTAATAGAAATTGTTTCTAGCCATACTGACCGTGCACGTCTAGGTGCAATGTGGTGTAAATTGTTTCATACAGATGGATTTCATGTAAACCGTCTTTAAGATATATATCCAATAATCGTTTGGCTGCTCATAATAATTATGAAAACACTAAATAGTTATATTTCTACAAGCACAGTATGTGTGTGCATTAAAAAAAATATCCTCTTATATAAACAACTAGAATTTGAAAATCAAAAGTCCAAAAAAAAAAAAAAANTCAAGACAAATGTGTAATGACCAAATATAGTTATATCGTAAATGTAACGTCTTGATATTGAACGCACCATATTTTACATTGGAGAACAACATTAAATGAGTATTTCTCTAGTTCTGAAAAAATCTGTGTTTGAATAATATGCAACATATTTGTTTCGTAAACTCACTTGTCTAATCAAAATAATTACGTTTTAATAGGAATTGTTTCTAGCCATACTGACCGTGCACGTCTCGGTGCAATGTGGTGTAAATTGTTTCATACAGATGGATTTCATGTAAACCGTCTTTTAGATATATATCCAATAATCGTTTGGCTGCTCATAATAATTATGAAAACACTAAATAGTTATATTTATACAAGCTCAGTATGTGTGTGCATTAAAAAAAATATATCCTCTTATATAATAAACTAGAATTTGAAAATCAAAAGTCCACAAAAAAAAAAGAAAAGTGTTGATCATTTTTTCTAAAGGTAAAATTTACCAACAAAAAAAACAACAACATGCAGTTTGTTATCGGTTTGTTAAAAAGGCTTTATTTACTATCAATCGGGAACTAGCTATAAACGCGATAGCGTGTGAAGCGTCTAGAGTAGCCCGAGGCAGAAGAACACTACGTTCGTACCAGATATGCACTAATGTATATATTTCATTTAAACCAAGCGCCGCAAAATGTTAACATCATCTTGTGTTTCTTAAAACAAAACAAACAACAATTACAAAGAAAGCAAAACATTTGCATTTATTATTAATGATGTCAATTTAGTATGCATTGCAATATAAACAATAAGATTAAAGAAAAAAAACACTTAGGGTTCGTAAAAGTTTAATGCTATCATTTTTTCATCCATCCTTTCAAGGTCCAATATTTCTTAACAGATAATTAGTCTGCAGATGTTTCGTTTGTAGCAGATGTATTGTTGAAACAAATGTTGCTAATTCATTTCGCTTCAATGGAGACATCTCCGTAGATCTGGTTCTACAGGTTATCAGACCTTCTTAGACTACTAGAACACAGTTTTTTTCAAATTTAGATTCTTATGTCATTAACACGAATCAAAGGTTTGTCAAGCAGTGCTCAGTTCAGGAATAAATATACACAAAACTACTAACCGTTCGTGTACTGTATAATTTTAAATATTAATATTTTAGTTTAAAACGAATATGTTAATATGTAAATATGTTGAATACAAATAAAACAAAACAAAACTCAAATACAAAAACTAACAACATATATCTTCTGTCCATTTATCAAGATCTCCAAGAATCTAAAAATCAAATGACGTCACAAAAAAGAATGTAAATGGAAATACGAATTTTGTTTGTTATGGTTCGCTTTTACGATTGTAATATTGGTGGTCTATTAAAACAAAATATCGAAACACACGCAATAAAATATTCAGCCGGCAAATTCCTACCCCGATATAAAATTGAAAGGTATAGTATGGGCAAGAATGGTTTTTAAACCAAAGAAGTCCAGGTGTCTCGAAGGGAAAGTTCACAACACATTTCAAGTTATTCATCCAAGGCGAGGAAATCCCATCATAAGTATATAACCCAATCAAGTGCCTAGGTAAATGGTTTGATTTCACACTCTCAGACAAGAGCAACATAGGAAGAATCCAGCAACAGCTCGAAGAGGGTCTCCGGAGAATCGACAGAGCAGAACTACCAGGGAAGTTCAAGTCCTGGATCTATCAGCATGGTCTACTACCAAGGCTTGTTTAGCCACTGATGGTCAACGAGATACCAGTTAGTCTAATTGAGCAACTCGAACAGGCAGTAAGCATGCACATCAGAAGATGGCTAGGGATGCCTCCATAGTTCAGCTCCATAGGACTATATTAAAGGTCTACAAAGCTGCAGATGCCACTGACATCCATAGTAGATGAATACAAGGTAGCCAAAGCAAGGCTGTTCATAACACTACGGGATCTTCAGAACAGAAGATCAGTAAGGCTGGAATAGAAATCCGAACAGGGAGGAAGTGGTCGGCAAGCAAGGAAGTTGAACAAGCCGAGAGTAGTCTACACCACCAGGTCATCGTTGGAGCTACCCACAAAGAACGTGAAGGTCTATGGCATGGGCAACATTCCAGGTGGGAAAAGGCAGAGAGACAGGAAAGACCCTCCATGGTACAACAGAAGATTAGAAGGTCAGAAGAAACCCATCGGTTTGCAAGATCTGTGCAGATGGGCCACTAAGGTAGTTGGAGTCGATGGAATCTGACAGAGAGAAAGCTGACATGGAATGAGCTTTGGCAGTATGAACCCCTCCAGCTTTCCTTTTTACTGATATCAGTATATGCCAACACCAACAAACCTTGAAAGATGGAAGCTAAGTGATGACCAAAGCTGTCCACTATGCAGCCAGAGAGGGACACTAGCACGTGTCCTCTCATCTTGTCATATTGCTCTCCATCAAGGTCGTTACAGATGGAGGCAAGTGCTTGCGGGCATCCTGGAGCAATAAAGAAGGAAGGAGCAACACACCAACACCAGAGGTCCAGGTTACATCAACTTTGTGAGGAAAGGACAGAAGGCAAAGGGTAGCCAGAACACAAGCCTGCTACAAGAGGCCAGACACTGGGAGATGAAGGTCGATCTTCAACAGAAACTCGTATTCCCAGATTTTGTTCAAACAAACCTACGCCCTGACATAGTCATCTGGTCAACAGATCCAAAGAAGATCATACTCCTGGAACTTACTGTCCCTAAGGAAGACAGGACTGATGAAAGGAAGCGGTCGAAGTACCAAGAACTGGAAGATATGTGCAGGGAGAGAGGGTACACCACCTGAATCTTCCCTGTAGACGTAGGAAGTAGGTGCTTTGCTGCACAATCCGTGTGGAAAGCGCTAGGAGCTTTGGGCATCAAAGGCAGGGCTAGGAAAAGCTCTGTACGGGCCCTTGGTTACGCGGCAGAGAGGGCGTCCAGTTGGCTCTGGCTACGACGCAATGAAACAACATGGAAGCAATCACAGACGAATAGTGCTTGATCACCACTGCTGCATCGCCATCAAAAGAGTGTTCCGAGATAAGGGGCGAAACACCTGATGACTGATGGGAACTCGGCTGAAGATGTCTGTGTTACGCAGTAACCACTGTATTACTCAACGTGGTTTAGCTAATAATTCAACAACATACTTGTTTTTCTAAACAAAAAAACATGAAGAATTGCATTTAAATCGCATTATCCAATTATTTGATATATCCCGTCATATGAACAAAAAAAAACTTAACATATTTATATACGATTTGAATTTCTATTTTTTAACGTTGGGACGTTAATTGACAGTGGTCATCTGTTTGAAGAGAAGCTTGAGTTTAACCACCCACTAATTTAAACAGCCTTTTTAAATATGAAGTTAAAGCCCCTTTAATTTTTAAATATCAATTATAAATCTTGTCACAAATATTTGCACTAAAATAGACGGTGGAATTCGTTGCGATTTTGCTTTCGGTTACTTATTAAAAGAGATTAAGATATACAATTTCATGCGACCTTTATGACAAACAAATGAATTAAAGACGCTAACGGCCCCCTGACAATTAATGACTCAAGGGCGATTAGCGCATAATGGCGAGCAGCGACTAATCTTTAACCCTATACATAAGGATTGTGGTCGCATTTTATCGCATTCATTAAATATTTGCGATATACTAATGTGCGTTCACAAATAAGTTGATTTGCTGTGGAATGCAGCGTAGAGTGCCAGAATGGGGTGAGCTATATTTAAAATTACTCCCACGCAGTATAGTGCACAAAATAGTAAAGGACCCGCGTTTCCCCGATCGTAAAATGATATATATCTAGTACATCATCGTTGGTCTCTTACCGATCGTGCGTGCTTGGTTTAAATGAATATATTATTCTACAATAAAGAATGTTATACCATATGATTCGTGTAATAACCTGAAATTAAACTTTTGCTTATAATACATTTCTGTGTAGGCAATAAATAATGTGTTATCATGATGGTTGTATGTTTTACTCTATGTCTTACTGCCGAATCGATGTAAGCTGTATTTATTTCCTTGCAAATAATGTTGCATTTTTTGTCAAAAGTTATGTCTGTAGGCAACAACTAAATATAATCGATATGTAAGTGACTTCTTATACATAGTGCTTGAATGTCTCACCTACAGATCTTCTTTTTTGTAGTTCCTTTACATAAGTTCTTTATTTATTGATGTTGCATATCTAAATGATTACTTTGTTGTTGTTGTTGTTGTTGTTGTTCTGTCTTTATTTTGTGATGCTATTTACCTTTTTGTTNACTTCACGTAATGAAAGCAATTTTTTCGGGTTAAGATATTTTACGCTTTAATTATATCTTGGTAATTCTTACCTTAGTATGAACATTCCATGCACTCACGTAATAATGCGAATCAAGTAGACATGATTTTTGGCAAATATTGTTGTATCTAATCATTAATCAATTCGCTAAACCTAGTATATACATCGTATTATTTCAATACATTTCAATGTCGAATTGTTAAATCTAATTCAGTCAAACGGATTTTATTATACGAAGTTCTTAAGTACAAACAGGTGTAGGCGGTGTAACATGATGACAACAGCTGATTTGCTTACAGTGCTTTCGTTTTCCACAAGATCTTAACGAAGGTATGTAGACACAATTGCAAACAAATGCGCTTATACATGTGTATACTTATGTATGAGCGGGTGTATTTTTAAATGCAATACCTGTATTGATATAAACACCTGACGAACACTTACTGACCAAAACACTCTAAATTTGGTTTGAGTATAACAGTTGTGTATTACTGGTATAAGTATGTGAACTTCGTACATTTAAACAAGCTTCACGGTGTCTAAACGACTGAATGTCAAAGCGGATAATGTCATTGCGATTGTATTAAATATAAATATAAACACATGATTAGTTACAGAAATCGCATGATTTAAGGATATAAACAAAACGAAGGTTCTTATATTCGATAAATTGTTATTGTTGAAATAATTTTCATAATTTAAGCAAGAAAATCATAGAATCGGTTGTCATTTACTGTAAATCCAACTGGATTGGTTTTAAAATATAGTTTTGTTTATTAACACAGAACTTTCATACAGTTAATATATTTATATGTGTACAAAGCAATTTACAGACTTATTATACATATGTATGTTACATGTATGCTCCATTTCAGAGACGATGTACATCAAAACATTGAACGGTTTATTTATTATTTGAACGTGTTTTGTGGTTGCATTGAAGAATTATTGCGAGTAACGTATGCTTTTATTTCAAGCATTTAAACTTATTTTGACAAGATAAAATGCCGACCACATTTTTTTATCCAGGTTGCTTATCACAAAATGGAAGAATGGTGTTACCAGTGAGCAAAATGTATGATACTATTGATATAATGTTGGGACCATGAGATAAACTGATATCAACATGCTATGTTAACACAAATATCATGAAATGCAATTACCATTTGACAACTGATACTTTCGAATAATATAATCTGGTACACTTTCGTGGCGTCATTGTATTCCTAATACAACTTCAAAAGGGTATACGGTAAATTTCGATTTACTAATTTATCCCATCCTCAGACGTGCATTGCCGAAATAAACGACTGTGGGATATATTTTCGTTTATTTTCGGCAGTGTTGAAATATAGCTGTCACGCGCGGCAGACTACTTTTTTGGATTTATACATGAAAATGAATGTTTACTTTTCAAATCTATATACCGTATATAAATGAAAGCCGAATTTCCAAGTAAATTTATCTCAAAACCGGCTTTCCGTACTTTTATTTTTCATTCAATTGATTGCGCAATTTATGACGTATCTCGTGTGACGTAATTTCTGTGACGAACCACACCAGTTTAATTTTGACTAGATATGTAGAGTACATGACGTAGCGTGTGACAAAATGAAAAGTTTATCCAGTTCATAAACACATTTGAANATAAGCATGTCTTATCCTTCAACCTACATCTCTTGGTTTTGTTCGATACTGATGATATTTCTCATTCGTCATATTAAACAGAGGTAGTTGTGAAAGATTGTTTTAAAGGAAACAGACAACATTGAAATATATAAATAGTTGTTTCTCGTATTTTATGTTTTATGATTATGAAACACAATTTAAACGATCGCATACTTATTACTGATGTTAAAAAAACCCACATTATACATTGAATAAATCTTCATGCACATATGGCAGTATAAGTGGGATATTTTATTTCGACCTCTTCTGAACTAATAAGGTACGTTATGATCCAATCATATGCAGGTAATTGCAATAAAAAAACACAGTTGGAGAAAGTTTGCATTTCGTACGTTAACAGAAGCTGCGCAATACTTGAGACGAGTTTTAATTTTCCCCACTGTAAATTACTGCAATGAATCTAGGTAAAAATGTTTGATCAGCTACGCCGAGAAAAGCAACTTTCAAAAGATCACTTCAAAACCAATTAAGAGTAAATGCTAATTTAAGAGTAGTACTAGTACGTTTTGAATTAATGTGCATTTCAGACAGCTTAACATTATATTATACAGTTTATGTCGATGTTTATCTATATTTCGTTAAAGTACAACTCCTTGACTAGAAGTTAAAAATAGAGAATAATTAACATATCTTCCAAAACATGCAGCGCAATTAGAAGAAGGTATCGTAAGGTTATATTATAAAAATAATATCACGAAACCTTGCTTCGAACTGATGTTTAAATAAAACTTCCAAAATGAAATTTTACAATTTTAACAATCTGGAAACTTTATAATTTGAACGCAAGACGTTTTTAATAATAGCACATTGACACAATATACATGTTTGTTTTTCTTAGAAACACTTTCCATGTAGCATTATTCTTATGAGTGTATATGGATCAAGAACTATTTTTGGATAACAAAATTCTAATTATAAATGTGAAACATATTTCATTCATTTTAAGAGCAGATTGTAGCTCAATTTTACAGTAATTAAACATGATGAGTATTATGGAAATATTATTATTATATGCTATATGTTGTACCTAACTTAACTTTTAAATATGAGTTGTTAAGAAATGTAAAATAAAATATCAAAAACATCTGAATCATAAAATGAATAATTTTGTTGATTAAAATGTTAAATGTTGGGCATTTAAAGAACATGTTATTTATAATTTTTATAGTAAATTAAATAGTCCTATACAGTGAACGCTATAAGTCCCCTGACGATGTTTCACCATAATAGGGGGTGTGGCTAATAGATATTTGCCCATCGGTGTTCCGTTTGTCAATTTGTTCCTCGTCACATAACTCAAAAGCTACACTGGAATAACTTAATAACTTCTTTAGACATAATTATGAAACTTTGTATACACATAATTATGCTTATTTGTATGTCCATCGATTCTCGATTCATGCAATTGTCGAAAAGTCCGTCGGAAAACACTGAACTTACACAAAATTTAAAGTTAATATTATATAATTTGGTATGCAAATTTCGAATGACTGTAGGATAATTCAGGTTCTATTATTTGTTGAGAGCATTGTCCCTGATTCTAAAATCAGTATACCTAAATACACCTACCTACAATGACTCAAGAACATACAATGCTATCATAAAACTTAGTATACGCATTAGATGAATGCTTAGGATCGAATGCTTAGGATCGTTATGTGTTGAACATATGACAATGTATACTCTTTTTCTAAAGACAAGAAGGAAAACACTTAACTCGTATACCGCTGTAACAAATGGATAAGGCGATCAGATATGAAACGGTACACATACACATATACTAGTAAAGGCTTAAATGTCAGCAAAGGGAAATATACTAGTATTTAAAATAAATAATAATCAACCGAGAGTTTTGGGAAGGGGACCCGTGTATGCCTGGAAATACTGTCAAACCTGTATTGTTCCTTGTTGGCAACACTGGTAGATCATAAACACAGAACACTATTTGCCTATCACAAATAATTGTGCGACAAACAAACAATTAAAACAAAGATTTGAAAAGCAAATAGTAAATGTTTAAGTGTTTGTTGACGATATATTGACATGTGAATAACGAACCATCGTATATATCTAAGCATGATAAGACTATATTTCAATTGCAAATTATAGTAAACGTTCGTATTGCAATCTAGATGAATGGCCTAATGACAGTTATATACACGTGGACAAATAGCAAACAAGGCGACACTCCAGATTAATTATCGGAAATACAAAACCGATGTTCCATTCTTTCTTATTGCATTATAGTATAAATATTCAAATTGACACCAAACAAACAATATTATTTTTATATTTCGATATTTTATGTTTATTTTTTCATATTATACCTCAATTATCTTATTGCAGTGAACATAATGAACACATGTTTGAAATAATATATAAATCATCACCGCTTTCTGTCACACCATTAAACATTCAAGAAATAACTTTAAGGACATTGAACTTAATGGCTTTATATTTTACCATATTATTTTTTTATTGAAAACTTCATTGTCTACATAAAGGTTTATTTTGCGCAATTGTTCTTACATATGTTTTTTATTTGTCCATACAGAATGTATAAAACAAACAAAAGAACCACCATGGGTAACATATCGGCTCTTTATCGCTCGCCTAATAGGGATCCGATTTTTCATATGTCGGCCGCGTTAAGTGTCGTCTATGACCGCACAGGCTAATCAGGTACAACACTTTCCGCATACACTGGAATTTCGTGAAGTATAGACCTCCTTTAAATGAACAATGCTATAAAAACGGAAAGTGGGACTTTCACAGGCTTATCTGGGATGACACTTTACGCAAATGTATTTCGCCCAGTTTTTCCATAACGCGGCTCATGTTTCAGTCATTGAACGGGTCATGCATTATGAACAACTATTCGTCAGAAATCCTTGGCTTTAATATCATTTGATCGGCTGTTCATCAGAAAAACCACGTGGCTAGGTTACCCTTTATGATCAGTTGTTGCGTTCTTTGATTTTTAGTTACTTATGACACAGACAATAATGGAAGCAGTTTCCTGGTAACGTGAATTAAGTTTTCATGCTTCATTTAAGTTTAAATATATTTATTTCACACGTTACGCAAATGGATTTCGCCCATTTTTTCCAGAACGCGGCTCATGTTTCAGTCATTGAACGGGTCATTTATTATGAACAACAGTACTATTAATATCATTTGATCGGCTGTTCATCAGAGAGCCACGTGGCTAGGTTACACTTTATGATCAGTGGTTGCATTCTTTGATTTTTAGTTACTTATGACACAGACAATAATTTAAGCAGTTTCCTGGTAACGTGAATTAAGTTTTCATGCTTACTTTTAGTTTAAACATATTTATTTCAAACAATTAAACATTATTTATACATAGAATATCATACAACATTAAAAATGTTATGGTTCAAGATGGCATTGTTAGAATAATATTTTATACATTAAGTTTGGTTGTTGAAGACCGTCTTATCTATATTTTTAAATATAAATAGTAGTAATGCAATTATTGTGAAGGTGTTTTATATAAATCTGTTCTCTCCGTATCTTAAATAACGTGCTGGTATGTAAGTGGTAAATATATTTTGTTCCTTTCGACATTTATATGTTCAACAGGTGGTGTGAGTGCAACTACAGTTGCAAGTAAAGGTTCGAACTAGAACACACTATCATGATTTGGTGATAAACAGCCGGGAAAATTATTAAACACAAATAGGAACCAGGCCATTTTCATACATTACACAGAAATCGAAAGGTACCTAAGCATTTACATACGATTTCTGTTGTTTTTTCTTTCAAGTACAGATATTTAAATAACGCTAAATACGTTTTGGCAACTTATGGAAAGGAAAACTAAGATTAACTAACGCTGTCTCTAAAAGGCTTAAGTCTTGGAAATCTGGAATACCAGTCGAGCACAATAATCACTACTCCATACAGACTATTATATTTGGGCTTGAGCCTTAAACCGTATATTTATCCAATACATGGGTTAAGAAACTATCTATGCGATTTCATCAGTTCCATGATAATATATAATACACGACTATTTGATTTGAATGTAAGATTATATAACACCGTTGTTTCGTTCTTTTGTATTATGTGTATACAGTGTTGTTATTTTATATAACATGCGACAAACATTTTTGGAAATTGTCAATTTTCACATAATAATTTAATAATTACATTTAAGCCATATTTTGCTAGTATAAACTTAAATCATAATGACACATTTAAAACGCTTAAACGTTTTGTTAAAACTAAAATGTTATCTTTAGTAATTGATTTTTCTTGAAACCTCCAAGGTAATTAACACAAAAGTGCATACAATGTCAGTTTGACCTAGAAACATTCAACACTGATAAGGTTTGCCACGAACATACGTCTTATAAGTATTGTCCATTACACAACATCGTGCTATTTCTATGACACTCGTTTCCGGTTGTAAGTAACGTTGAGAGATGTGATATTAGTAATGTTATATATTATTATGTATTGGAAATGTCATTCTCTGATATGATTGTGAGATTTATATATTTTTTTAATATCAAGACAACTGTGCCCAATGACCAAATATAGGTATATCGTTCAATATAACGTCATAATATTGAATGCACCATATTTTACATTTAGAGAACAACATTAAATTAGTATTTCTCTAGTTCTAAAGAAATCTGTGTTTGAATTATATGCAACACATTTGTTTCGTAAATTCACTTGTCTAATCGAAATAATTACGTTTTTTTAATAGAAATCGTTTCTAGCCATACTGACCGTGCACGTCTCGGTGCAATGTGGTTTAAAATGTTTCATATAGATGGATTTCATGTAAACCGTCTTTTAGATGGATATCCTATAATTGTTTAGCTGCTTATAATAATTATGAAACCACTAAATAGTTATATTTCTACATGCTCAGCATTTTTGTGCATTACAAAAATTATCCCCTTACACAGTAAACTAAAATTTGAAAATCAAAAGTCCACCAACACATCAAAAAGTGTTGATCATTTTTTCTAAAGGTAAATTTACCAACAAAAAAGCAACAACATGCAGTTTGTTTTATAAATTTTGTAAATAAAGCTTTGTTAACTATCAATCGGGAATCAGCTATAAACGCGATAGCGTGTGAAGCGTCTAGAGTAGCCCGAGGTAGTAGAACACTACGTTCGTACCAGATATGCACTAATGTATATATATTTAATTTAACCCAATAGCCGCAAAATGTTAACATCATCTTGTGTTTCTTAAAACAAAACAAACAACTATTACATAGAAAGCAAAACATTTGCTCTTATTATTAATGATGTCAATTTAGTAGGCATTGCAATATAAACAATAAGATTGAAGAAAAAAACACTTAGGTTTCGTAAAGATTTAAGGCTATCATTTGTTCATCCATCCTTTCAAGTTCCAATATTTCTTAAGTGATTCAGATAATAAGTCCGCAGATGTTTATTTTGGAGCAGATACATTGTTGAACAAAATGTTGCTAACGCATTTTGCTTCAATGGAGACTTCTCCATAGATCTGGTTATACAGGTTATCAGACCTTCTTAAGCTACTAGAAAGACAGTATTTCCAAATTGAGATTCTTATTTCATTAACACGAATCAAAGGTTTGTCAAGCAGTGCTCAATAAGGAATGAATACACACAAAAATACTTACCGTTCGTGAACTGTTTAATTTTAAACATTTATATTTCAGTTTAAAAGGAATATGTAAATATGTGAATATGTTAAATACAAATAAAACAAAACAAAACTCAAATAAAACAAGGAAATCAGTAAAACTGATGGATGCCCCCCAATAATGCTTTGTCGATAAATGGGTTGATTGTGTGAAAAATAAAAATAAAAATAAAATATGTATATAAAACAACACAAATCTTCTGTACATTTTCACTCTTACCTGATAGTTCAAGATATCCAAGAATCTAAAAATAAAATGACGTCTCAAAAATTTGCACTACAAATAGACGGTGGAACTCTTTGCGATTTTGCTTTCGGATCCCTATATAAAGAGATTACGACATACAATAGCATGCGACCTTTATGACAAACAAATTAATTAAAAACGCTTGCGGCACCCTAATAATTAACTTAATTGGATTATGGTCGCACTTTATCGTGGATTAAAGGATTGTGGTCGCACTTTATCGCATTCATTAAATATTTGCGGCATACTAATGTGCGTTAAAAAATAGGTTAATTTCTGCGCAAGGTATTTATTTACATACAGTAAATATTATTACTTTCATAGCATTCATTACTTGCAAGATATCACATTCAGATAAAACAGAGCTCTGTTTTAACTTGGTAAGATTCGATGTACGAAGCGTGTGTGGACGAACATTATCTCGTCAAGGGTGAACACTCACTGTGGCATAAAGACGAGATCTGGAGACGCCGTAAAACGATGGTGGTATATTCATTATTTTCATTGCACCTTTTTATAGCGACTCACATGTGAATCTGTGTTATCGAATACGATTAAAGTTAACACATATATCGATTGCGTACATTGTTTTATTACCAAACTTCAAATATTAATATCGGGTAAATATCATGTGTGTTCCCTTTCGTACCGCCAAATACCCATAAGAAGTTACTCGTTTACTTAATTTAATACTTGCAATCTATTGTGCTAAAGTAATCCATAAACCCAAGTTATGAAAGCATATTTTTCGGGTTAAGATATTTTGCGCTTTAATTATATCTTGGTTATTCTTACCTTAGTATGCACATTCCATGCACTCACGTTATAATGCGAATCAAATAGACATGATTTTTGGCAAATATTGTTGTATCTATTAAATCATAATTCAATTCACTAATCATAGTATATACATCGTATCATTGCAATACAATTCAAATTCGAATTGCTAAGTCTAATTCAGTCAAACGGATTTTATTATACGACGTTTTTATGTACAAAAAAGTGAAGATGATGACAACAGCATATTTGCTTACAGTGCTTTTTTTTACAAGAGCTTAAGAAATGTGTGTAGACACAATTGCAAACAAATGCGCTTATATATATTTACGTATAAGCGGGTGTATTTTTAAATGCAATACCTGTATTGATATAAACACCTGACGAACACTTACTGCCCAAATTACTCTAAAATTTGTTGGAGTGTGACAGTTGTGTGTTACTGATATAAGTATGTGAACTTAGTACATTTAAACAAGCGTCACGATGTTTAAACGGCTGAACGTCAAAGCGGATAATGTGATGGCGATTGTGTTAAATATAAATATAAACACATGATAAGTTACAGAAATCGCATAATTTAAGGATATAAACTAAACGAAGGTTCTAATATTCGATAAATTGTTATTGTTTAAGTAATTTTCTTAATTTAAGAAAGAAAGTCAATAAATCAGCTGTCGTTTACTGTAAATCAAACCGGATTGGTAATAAAATATTGTTTTGTTTTTTAGTAACACATAACGTTCACACAGTCAATATATTTACATACACGAGACACTGGTGTATTTACTTTGTATGTGTACAAAGCAATTCACAGACTTATTATAGAGATGCATGTTATGCTCGATTTCAGAGAACATATACATCAAAGCATTGGACGGTTTATTGGTATTTTTTACGTGTATTGTGATTGCGTTGAACAATTAGTGCGAGTAACGTATGCCTCTTTAACATTTAAACTGCCTTTTGACCAGATAAACTGCCGATCTCATTGGTTTCTCGAGGTTGCTAATCACAAAATGGAAGAATGCTCGTGCCAGTGAGCAAAATGTATGATATTATAGATATAATTTTGGGACCATGTAGAAAATTCATATATGCATGCGGTGTTAAAACAATTTTCATGATATAAAATATCCGTTTTAAAACTGATACTTTCGAATAATATAATCGTGTACATGTTCATGCATCATTAATAAGCGCGCATAAGAAAAAAACGTTAGCAATATTATTAAAAATATCGGCTGCAAAATCAAAATAGTCAGTTTGAAATTGTGAAAATCCATTGCAATAAGTCGTTTTCAAAATGTTTAAGCAATCGCTACAAATTGTTCAATAACTTATAGAAAGTCTGAAAATATTAATTATATTCACTGTTTCTCTGAAGATCGATCATTAAATACATTTGTACAATAAAAATGCGCAGGCTTGTTGTACTCTTGCAAAGTAAACATTACAGAGTATACATTACATACATTTACAAATGTTATCTGTATGAATGCTACTTGTAAATATAAAACAATATTGTATTACCAATCCAGCTTGATTTTCAGTAAATTACATATATATGACTTTCTTCTTAATATATATATAATTATAAATTTTAAAATCTACTGTCGACGAAAAATGCAAACAACAATAACTTTGACAATAACAAGTTATCAAATATACAAACCGTCGGTTAATAAATCTTTTTGATTTCGTAAGTTAGCATGTGTTTATATGTATACTACTACAATCGCATCAAAGCATTCACTTGACGTTCAATTCGTATATACACCGTGAGTTTACCCAGATAATGGGCGAGCAATTGAAAACCAGACACAAGGTGCCGCGTGGAATATAAATCATCAACATTTTAACAAATTCTTTAAAAAGACATACACTAACAAATAATGCCTAAAATGAATGGAATAGAACGAGTTTTATTTTTATTTTATTGTTTGCATATTGTGTTCCGTAAAAGGACATACTACTCACAGGAAACCAATATTATCGGTCCATGAAACATTAACATTTCCATTCTAGCCCAATAAGGCAAAGGTCTATACGCTATTTCACCGAAGAATTCTCTTTACTGTGCTTCACAATCATATACGTCACGTTGATCAGAAAATGAAATTACACGTTATAAGGACATACAGTCAAAACTGGAAACAGCGGTCAGTCAAGGGAAATGACCAAAGTTACTTTTCAAACTACTTTCGCGACTCGAAACGACTGACGCGTTACCGTTGTTTTATGTTCAAACAAGACTTTCGGAGTGAAATATACTGGCCGTTTGCCGTTATGGACAATTTAACTTGTAAAATGTAAAGAAAAAATCTACCATAAATCATACAATTCAGAAGAATAATATTCAACTTCAAGTCCTTCATTCAATAACACCGATACATGTTCATATTATATATATTTAATTGCATTTTTTAATTATATTTCAAGAACAACGATTACTTTGCTGAGATTTAAACATATGGTAACTATAAATCACTTTCGTATTCAAAGAGCTTAATTAATATTTAACATGTTTTGAATGTTGAAAACCGCAGAGATACAATGATTCGACAAAACAAATCTGCACTTACTATTGTTTTTAATAGTTTCATCTGAAATATGAATAACAACAACTCATTAATATTGATTGATTTTTAAAGTTTATAATTAATGTTAAGTTGCCTATTTAGACACTTCTTATTTAGTGTCCATTACAAAAATGGTTTCAAGTATATATTTGTTATACTTCGTAACAAATTTCAACACGAAGAAAACCTTTAAGAAACAAGTTATAATCAGGGTACAACTCTTGGTCTTATGCATGCGCGAAGAAAGAAAAATGGTACATAAGGGTGTATTCATTCAATATTTTATAATCATTAAATAATACTATATATAAAAAGGAGACCCCATAAACATTATAAAAAGAGAAATTAGTGTCTGTTTTTAAGGGAAATGACCAATTGCGTAAACATTACGAGACAATATATACAATACGACTTCAAACTAAAAATATGTATTTTGAAAGTCCTTTAAAGAGAATCGTTTGACAAGACAATATATACAAGTTATATATTCAAAAAGAAAGAATAAGCACTCTCTCATAAAAAACTAAAGGAACTTTCATTTAAAAGCAGCCATCGATCACCATAGATAAAATAATAACGTGTATTTCCTAAGTCTTAACATAGCGTTTATAATATGAACTTAAGAACAAACGCATTCATTCCTTAGCTGTAGTGTTACTTCCTAATTACCCTGGCTGGAATCCCGATGAAGGCAATTTTATATTATAACTTTGAGTTGATATTAAAAACAGTTCAGAGTATTTGTGAATTTATAGTTTTGTTTAAACAAAAATTGATGACAATTTTAAAAAATATCTCAAAATATGAACATGATTAATTAGCGGACATATTCAGAGACTGATCGATTGCCAATATCAATACACGTACTATGTAACTAATCTACTATTCTACTGTTAAAACATAGTGCGATAACCATTTTTAACACAGACATATTATTATCATTAAAAACGTAGTTTGTGTACTTGTTGAAAGTCTTATTTTTAAACGTAAAATTACCACAAATTGATGTGAATTTAGAAGGATTATTTCTTGATTCTTATCGTGAAAAGAAACGTTCATTTTTTGTGGAACGTACGTGAAGACTGGCTACCGTTTAATGCGTAGAGAGTTGTTTTCATATTATAGTTTTTATTCCATTTCAAAATGCTTAACTCAAGAATACATGAGACAAGCTAAGTTTTCCAAAATGATACAGTATTGTAAGTAATGAATATTTACAAATTGCTCATCAAATTGCGCTACAAGACATGAAGTTGATATACTATTTAAATGTTTTGCTTTGAAAAATATAATCATGTTTAGACTATGTTCTTTACGACAAAAATCATAGTGAATCGAATGCGTATTATGACATAAAAAAAACAACAAAAAAAGTATGTTTTTCGTCCGGGTATGAATTACTCGGCGTAATTTTAAACGTTTAAATTGTAATTTTAAATGTTATGTTTTAAGCAGGATATTTGCAAACCCCGGTTTTTGCCATTTCACGGTAAAGACAGATTGTTACTGTTTAAAACGTAACTGATACAGGGAGAAGTCCGTTTGATGATGTAGCCGTTGTGTTAAATTTGTTTATACTTTTTAAAACCAACATTTGTCATGTTGATGTCACAGGAATCGAACCCGGCCCATCCCCATAACTTTGCTCGACGACCATTATGTACCCTGGGTGGTTGGTTTGTGCTGAAATATGTTTGATGATATTGACACCAATATACATAAAAAAGAACACAAGATCACCAGTGTAAATTCCGATTAAACACAAAACAAAAACATATCGCAAACCCAACGTTACGTATGTCGCAAAAGGGCATTTAAACAAACCAGATTGGAATCGGGGGGAGGAGGCGGCGAAGGATCCGGGTTGGGGTAAAGGAACATTTTATGATACAACTGCCTTTAGTTGATTTTTGTGAAACGTCACTGCTTAATAACTTTCATAACGGTGAGAATTATATGAACTTGTTATTGTAATGTTAAAATAAAGTATATGAAATAAAGAGTTTCCCAATCATTAAGAATTTACAAACACTGATTTAGGCAGTTCGGATATGGCAAAATAAACGCAACCGTAATGATGGGATCAGTGTTTATTAAATGAATGTATATCGGTGTATTATGCCCGCTCGCAAGTTGTCTAATTTGACATAATTTTAAAAGCGATTTGATATTTAAATTTACATACCGGTCAAAACATGGAGTTGTAAAAATTAGGAAAACATACTTATGGCATAAACCCCACTTAGTAGTAGAAGTTGTAGTAGTAGTAGTAGTAGTAGTAGTAGAAGTAGTAGTAGTAGTAGTAGAAGTAGTAGTAGTAGTAGTAGTAGTAGTAGTAGTAGTAGTAGTAGTAGTAGTAGTAGTAGTCGTTGTAATGGTAGTATTAATAGTAGTTGTAGTAGTAGTAGTAGTTGTTGTTGTTGTTGTTGTTATTTTACTAAATTATTATCAGTAAATATATTTAAAACATATTGTTTAGCATAATAGCTTCTACTGTGCTGTGAAACACTTGAATAGTATCTCCTCTAACCAGTAACATTAGTCTATCAATGTAGAGATTACTTTACAGATAAACAAAATGGGTTTGTCCAATTTATCGCTTAATTGATACGCCCACACATATTATGATTCATATACTATACTTAAACAGTGCTTTGTTGCTTTTTATTTCACATCCTGTGCCTTTTGATTTGGGAAAAATAGCACGATGAACCATGTCATTTTGAAAAATGCATATTTTGTTAAAATATAGTTATAACAATCATTATTCTATTTTTTATTAATGCATGTGTAACTTCATTTTTAAATTTATATTATACAATAGTGCTTAAAGTGCTTCTTCCAATCAAGATAACGTACATTTTATGTCCTTTCATATGCATGTTAAATTGCAATAATCTTTAGATTATTAAATACACAATTTAAACCTAGCGTTTTCCAATGTTTTGAATTTAATCAAGTAAATGATTTTTTTTTTAATATTACATGGGTAAAAATTAAAAGAAATTAACAAACACATCGAAGTTTTTTTTTGTTTTGTTATGGATGTATTTAACTGAGTTAAATTAATATATTAAATGTGTTCAACTTTCAATATCTTGCATTTCACATGTTTAGTTACATGCTTATTCAGTAAACTGTACAGCGTAAACAAAAAGACAGAATGTGCAAATTAATCGTATACACAGATTCACTAACATATCAATCAAACCATGTCTGTCGTGTACCGTTTTCGAACCATGATCTTGTAAAATGTTTGTTTCTTTTACTTTGCGATTAGACCGAACTCCAATTTCGAAACACTGATTTCATGGACATACATTCAGATGGTAGATTTATAATAAATACTTGGTGTTTGTATCAAAAACATATTCTGAATTGTTAGTTGATATATTCATCTCATTTATCCGTACTTACTATATAATGTACGACGCTATTTCGATTGTTATTTGTCATTTTCGATAAGAATGGTAAATTGTTTTCTCCTTTGTCCGCCGTCTTGGTGTACGACGTTGGCGACAAGTGTGCATTCGCGAACCAATAGTTATGTGTGTTGGTACTCATACAATGTGATTAAAATAGGGGGGGGGGAGTTTGGTCCGATTGTTTGGAAAACAAGGTTCTTTTCGCCATTCAGAAGAAGCCGAATATCGACGATATACTTTGAGCAAAAAATCACTGTTAGATCAACAAAACAATCATTAGGTATTTGTAACAAGGATGGTATACGTATAGAACACTGATTTATTAAAATAGATAAATAGAGAGTATATGGTTAGTATTTGTTCTCATAATTTATGCGATATATGACGATTCTGAAATTGCGTAGAAAAAGGCGAGGCTTCGCGAGATATTTACACGCAATATGGGGCGAGTCTGATGATCAAATGATATTAAAAGTCGCCAATCATTTCTACTATTTATTATGCCATTATTTGTTTTCATAGACAAAAGTGTTTAAAACTAGAAAGAAAAACGAACAAAACAAAAACATCAACAATATTAAGCAATTTGCAGAAATATTTATAAACAACTCTTCGTTAACTCTTCTTATGACAAAATTTAACCTTACTGTCATAAACAACTAAAACTTCCATAGGCTAATAATGAACTATCCGAAAGTGGTCTATGGATTAAGATCATCATGTTTATTTTTGTCAAGTTTTGTTTTCTTCCACGATGAGTTGAAAATCTGCAAACGACATAAAATGTACATTAGTTTATCGCAATCTTACTGTTTCATTGAAACAAGTTCTGGGGAAGCAGACAATTCTTTGTGAATAGACATATTTGATCAACTAACAAAAGAACAACTTATTCATCAAAGAAATTACTATTTCAATGTCGCGTCGATTTACTTCGAAAAGTAAAAGAACAATTCATAGACACTGTTCTTAATCCGTCAATTTTTCAACAAATCACGTACTTTAAACATCGCGTTATATGAGTACATTCTACATTTTAAAGTGCAATATCGCCGGTTTAATTTGAGCCATATATTCCAGCACTGTTATTCACATTGTAGTATTGTATTCTATACATACCACATAAATGCGTTATATGTTCATGCCACTGAAGTTTAAAATGCCTTGTCAATTGCGTCATTGAATTCAATGGTGCAATCAAGTGATTACGTCGGCAGGCAAGCGCGTGCAGTTTGGCGAATTGTTTTGAATTCATTAAAGAAAAAAAAGAAACGCTGTATTGGATTGATAACTTGTGGTTGTTATTTTATACGGTATATTGATTTGACATAAATCGATTTGTATAGATCAAAGTCACGCATTTAATCAAATGCAAATGAATTAGGTTGTTTATTGAATTTAACGAGTTAAATCGTCTTCAAGTCTTATCTGCATTTTACCTTTGACCGGAAATGAAAGGCCAAAAAAAGTAGTCCGCTAAATACGTGTAGGAACAAAATAATGGCTAGTAGGCAGGAAAAACACACATTTAACCGATTTCCAGAGTTTATTTTAATAAACTCATTTAGCTGCAGGATATATAACATGGTTAAATGAATTTCTAGAGGCTTATAGTCTGGTAGATTTGTCTTGTTTTTTTTAATAAATATTTTGCTACCTTCAGATCACTGCAGAATCAAATCTCATCCAGAGAAAAAACAAGTCTTGGGAATAGAAGTGCTGATTAAATTTGATAACATGTTTCGATTATCGTTGTTATTTCTGTCGATGTATTTTTTGCATATGTCTTAACGATTTCAACATCTTTTGATGTTAAATGCTTTAACAGAGTTGCCATTGTATACGTATATATTCAAATGCAATAATGTTCAATTATTTTCACAATTATTATTGTCAATTAACAAGTAATATCTAAACAAATATGTATATAATTATATAATTATAATTATTATTAATTATATGCGTATATATGTATCATTTTGCGTTATTTTTTATTAATTAAATGAACAATAGTTATATAACCACTATGTAATTAGAAAACTGGTTTCAAGAAGTTCCTTTTAGGCTGGATCAATTAAAATCCAGATAAACCCAAACTATGCTCCTGGCATATTTGTTTTATTAGATTTTTAAAAACTTAATACGTTTACATTTTCCCCTTATCAAGCACAATTAACAACTATCTATATTTCTACCAGTTTAACAATGTTTTGAATGTGTGTTTATTTATATTTAACAACACAAAAGTGTGTTCATATCGCGTCTATTAACACGTTATTGACAGGTTTTATTCATATATTGCCGACTTGAATCTTGATTTATTTATTTTCGTACGATGATATCAACGAACATGATTTTTATGCTGGCTGTAACAACGGGATACGCGATAAACCACATGCATAATTTTATTCGAAATATTGATATCATCTTCAGCTATAATTATAGATATTCCGACAACTTTGAGTGCTTACACTGTGATAACAACAAACATATAAATACGGAAACAAACTATGGATCATTCATATTTTACTGGGGCAATTCACTGTGCGAAAACATAGCGATTGCAATATAATTATAATAAAGGTGAGTTTAAATAGAATTTTGCATATGTGAAAACACACATTCAGTTAACAGTATATGTACCAAAACGTGAGACCCATTTTATAAACTTTTATAATTTGTTGAGATGTGCTTGTAATTAAACCGGTAACGTTTTTTTCATCGAATATGAAGTGTTTATGGTTTAATAGTTTTTTTTCTTCTTCAAATTCAAATGCTGATAATTGAAACAAATATACAGAACTCACCATCAAATGTAATAAATTGGATCTACCGTTTTAAGCACTGCCTATATAAAGTTCAATAAGACTTACCTTCACAGTAAATCCAAATATAATGAATATCACACATTCGTATGGACACTTTTTGTTATATCAAGTCTGTTTAAAGGTCTACGATATATATCTCGGAATAAAACGTGTCACGGGAAAAGAACACAACTGAATTTCTATCGTACATTCGTGTTCCTTATATATTTGAGCACGAAACTATTAGTAGAAAATTGTTTGTATTGGGTGTATATTTAATTTTTTAAATTGTACTGTGACAGCATTGAAAGTTCGATACAAAATGTGTATTCAATAATGCAAACTTGAACATTTATAACTTTATTTAGTTGTTAACACATACCAAAGTTTTATTTGATTTGAACAAGATTATTAATCACTGAAATCATCAAAGAAAAAACAAACCTACGCAAAATATAATAACACTGACTCATACAAGCTTTTATGTTGTTTAGGTCTGATATCACGGTAATGGGCTAACCAAATTTTTCGCTCAATGTTATTATCATAGCCGAAAGCACTTGATATATATTTAGATGATTCGAAATTTTTTAACCGTTAATATGTTAAATACTATATTTTTATTCGAGCTGATGAATATCTAGTTCGGCATTTGAAAACAAACTACGCGGGGTGAAAATAAACAAAAGTGATATACGTGTTTGTAGTAGTAGCTCGATCTTTAAAAAAAAACATGTGTGGTTTCCATTTGGGAATCTCTGACAAAAATGATTGATTTGAAATTGTCAGTTGATAGAGTAGTGAACAGGTTGTTGTTATGCTGATTTATACACAGTTGTGTTTGCTTCTCTGATCTAGTTGCAGAATTAATTACATTTCAAATAACATATTAAAAGCTTCCTTCATCCGAAAGAAAATGTATTATTAATTACGTATTTCATCCATCACCGCGTGCGACATTGATATAGGCATACACATATTACAATAACACTAATTGTTGTTTTACTATTCGTAGCTCAATATCATCAAACATTAAATACATCAACGTAAGTGCTAAATAGATTCCATTAAGTTTCTGTATTGTATAGATAGATTAATGGCAGAACATGGAAGTGAATACAATTAACCATTGTTAACACAGAAGCTTTGATAATGAGGCTTGATCGAAACGTGTGTAATAAATTCATAATGCAACAGATATTACGTGTCAGAAACTGGCAATATCGCACATGTGTAATGGCAATGTTTGTTCCTCGATGAATACCATATTTTACTACATATACTGTTTTAATATGTTATATCTTAAGCTTTGTCGATATTTTTTTTCAACATTATTTCAAATCCATTTTGATGATATACCTGAAGTCAGGGATGTTTATCCCAGTGTCCTTCCCAATTAAAGCGATAACCATTTGCTAGGCCTTATTGTGATTGATTCTCCACGTTATGTTCATTTCATTCTCTAATATAGTCGTTATTCTGTTAAAGAAAGATTGGCCCACATTCAATGAATTATATAAAAAAAAAACAAGAACGCTAAACTTTAAAATATAATTGATTAAAACAGCATTGTATAAAAGTTTTCAATATATGACGACTAGTCTATTAAGTCACTAGTTATGTGTAACAACGCTTTGTTGCGCAGTATACTTTCAGGATTTGGGATTGGTGAATGGTATATTGGCTAGCAGAGATATTTTACAAATAGATGCTATCATTTATTTCTCTGACGTGTTATTGAACTGCGATTGAACTGAAACAGTTCATGGCAAAATTTCGATCACTAGGTATGATGCCTCAAATGAAAATGGTGACTGGCCAATGAACATTGTTTCAGTTGTTAATCCCCGGAATTGCGTTTTCAACACATACATGATATACAATTAATGATTCGGTTGAATATTTTAGTTTGTCCAAAACATGTGTTTATGGGAGACATACTTCTCCGATCTTAAGACACTGGACACGTAAACAATTATTGTATGCACAACAATATGTAACAATAAAAACAAAGAACAAATAATCACACTATAGAGGGAAATAACTGAAATCTATATGAGTCGCGTTCTGAGAAAACTGGGCATTATGCATGTGCGTAAAGTGTCGCCCAGATTAGCCTGTGCAGTCCGCACAGGCTAATCAGGGACGACATTTTCCGCCTAAACTGAATTTTTGCNATTTAATGGGATCGTTTGGTTTAAACATATTATTTTTAAATATATTTATTACAAATACTTAATTCTATCATCTTTTGAACTTGTTAAAACTATCGAAAGTTAATTTTGACTTAATATAATCTTTGTGTTTTAATTTTCTACAATATGGGCATTAATGATATATGTATAGACAATTTAAAAAAAGCCTTGATTGAAAACAATTTGTGCTCTATTTTTATTCAATGATGGCATTGCTCCATTGCAGAAAGATTGTTTCAGCAGTGGATCGATTGATGCTTTACGCTCACAGTTCCAAGGTGGATACAACATTTTAATCATTGCTTTTATTGAAAGTTTGTGCTGCATGTGTTGTCGTGGACTGCATAGTCAACCTTTCATATGACCTAAAACAGAATACTAGTGGAGGATACAAATAATATATCTCCTGATGTTTATGCCGTTTTTTTTTCATTTAATTAATTGTTTTTATACTTCAATTATAATTTGGCAAACTACATAGTTAAAAAGTTCTTTAGTTGTGTATGTTTGTCGATGAGAATGGTAAATGTGTATTATCCCTAAGAACACCTGGTCTATTGACATTTTGTATAAGAGTAAATTGTTAATGGCAAACAATTTAGAAGAGAGGCTAAAGCCAATCAATTATCCACTCTAACATACGCTTACTTTTCAATGAAACGAAACTGTTATTCTCGCCTAAGCTGTTATGTTTTAAATATAATCCAATAAGTTGGATTTTTAACGCAGCATGATTCAAAGCGCTTTTATAGCTCACTTACATACATCAGCTGTTCAAGGGTAAACTACGAATTATTTCGTATTTGATTCCTCTATTTCCACGCAACCTTTCGTTGTGAATTTTGCATTGTGTTTCTATTTTGTTACTACTTGTGTGTTATATTAGTAATATCGATATTGAAACTATATACAAAACTAAACGTTTCTTAGACTGTAAGTATTTTTTGTTGTGATTGTCTACAGCCTGTTGTTAAACACGGCGTCATATTTGCCATTACCCTGTATGTTCAAATATCGAAATCGGACCATAAAGGTATGATTTTCGTCAAATTGATTTGTTAAAATTCTTATAACGGATGACACGCCGGACATTATAGCAAAACATATTACACACGTAATAATTTGAGATTTGGAGGCGCTTCTCGTATTCGACTACGACTAATGAAACTCCAGAGACATTTTCAGAAGAGAAATTCTTCATCACTCAAAGGGTTCGTGTAAACGAACGACTTATATCGTAGTGACCAGGTGAATAATGTGAAAGTCGGCCGAAGATGTCATCACGTTATCAATATCAGACTATAAACCGATCTTCAAAGATATATGGATTAAATAAAAGCATCAAATCATATCGCCGTGCTGTTTTATTTACAACACCACAATTCGAAAAAGTTGAAGAAAAGGTTAAAGATCGGTTTGTAGTCTGATATTGATAACATGATGACATCTTCGGTCGACTTTCAATACGATCGGATTTGTATTGTTTTTCAAGTGTGAGGTTCGGCTAGCCCTCAAACCGGTTTAGAACCTCAATTATTTGAACAGACCGTTCAAAGGCGGTGATAACAGTTTTACTCACTGTATGTCAATAGTTAGGGTTCAGTTATAAATAAGTGGATAAGAACAATATTGCTTCTCCTGATATTATGAAATTCCTCATTTTGCTATTTGAGTCAATAAAATACTGATTTTTAAGATATAAGCGTCGTTTGAAAATGAATATTTAGTCTAAAATGAGGTGGATAAACTGTATAGGTAAATGCCACAAACTTTTGCTTTCAAGTGCGTTTTCTCTTTAAGGTAACATTCTAAAGTTATTATTTTCTTAAGTGGCGTTTCATAACGTTAAGTTCTATTAAGAAAGATTAAACATGCGAGAAACCATATTCAATTTGTCCGTGTGTTCTAAACTAAACGCCGATGTTTTTATTTTACAGCCTAGTACATTAAAATATGTCATAACAACAAACTTAACGTATGCTATTTTTTGACCAAAAAAACAAATGTAATTTTCATCAATATGTTGCCAAGGGGCATTGGTCGGGATTCGCCTTTAAACCTCCAATTGGGAAAATAATCTTAAAATAAATTTTTGTTATGTATCGACTTTAAAAAAAATGAAACGAATAACGTTTCTTTGCCTTTTTTGGTGATTGCGTCATGCATAAACTTAAGGTGGATATTGAATTCTATAGTTTCTTGCTCGGAACGTTCATAAGATTACATGTTTATACTTAATCGTAGTAGTTTTGTTTTTATAAATGCAATTACTTGATAAAAGATGAAAGGCACATAAAAAACATTTTAACTTTAAAAAAGCATCTCTTAATTTAAGAAGAAGAAAATTAATGTACAAACATACTTGTAAATATGTTGATCTATATGCCCTTTCAAGATCTAAGTCAATATATATAGTATATACAAGTTCCGTTTCGAACATTTTACATATGTTTGCCCAAAACATTTTGCCCTTATACTGAAGACTTTTCGTCGACCTACATGCGTTTGGTGTGTCTAATCTCTTTATTTGGATTGAAGCAATACAATTATTAAATCTATCTGCATTCGAACCCTTTATCATCTCTTTCGTGAACCGGCAACTAGAATCGTTATTGTTAGCGTAATCTCAGTCCCGGGGCAACTAGAATCGTTATTGTTTGCGTAATCTCAGTTCCGGATTCGCGGGTATTTTTTCGACCCGCGATTCCACTGAAATTTCGGTAACCTTAATATGTTGGTAATAAAAAAGACAACAATAATTTGGATTTAATAAAACTGCAGATTTCTTGTTTTATAATCATGTAATGCAATATGATAATACTATTGGAAAAACCAATATGACTGACGTATATGCTATCAAACAAGAACAGACCTGCTATTTTATTGATTAAAGTATTCATTCGAGTTGGGTTTATACATGGTTATTGACGGATTATGTTCTGCAGCATAAAAGGAATACCGTAGATTGACATTAACACGGCAATAATACGTTCATGATGGTAACAGGAAACCAAAGCAGTGTTTGGAGTACAAAAGTATCTGATTCTAAGGCCTCAAGTACTGTTAATGTAAAAAAGCTATAAAGAACACCTGTGTTGTTATGAGCCTTCAATTCCCTTAGAGATTATGATATCTTGAATAAAATACACATTCCAAGTCTTCGTTTGAATGAATGGTTGTATTTGCTGCGGAAAATATCCAAAATAATGTTCTTAAAACATCCGGATAATATCCCATTGTTTCTTACCAATTGCTTCCTTTAGTGAGATGTTGGTAAATATTAAGGCAAAAACCTCAGAAGTTTTACTGGAATGACGTGCTATAATACATGTGCTAGAGTTGAGTTAATTATACACGCGATTTTATCGATGCATGCTCCTTAATTAGGTATAATAATATAAGTATACATACAAAAAAATGCGTTATTATTTACGTTCTTAAATTAGATAAAGGATATGGCGTACACCGTTGCCATTCTGAAGAAAAAAGAGTACAATCTCTAGTTCGAAAATAAATGAACATATGCAGAAGTGTGTTATGACCCATTATGATGTATGTCGCTTTATCTATTAACTGGTTTGTCCAACAAATGATGAAATGTTCTATGCTTACACTCTTGGAGAAATGTGTTCCACGAAGAATGTCTTGCAAGAGCAATCAAGATAATGGAACAACATTTTTGTAATTCAAAGTCATATTGAAGCTATCAGTTTAGGGCAGATGAATATGATTAATTATCTAAATTATTGTTTTGAATGTGTGATTGGGCTCTATTTCTACGTTTTGGAAAACGTTACCTTTGGATATTGATGCCATGCTTTAATTTGATTTGTGAAATGTTTGCTGACATATTTAGTGTTTCCAAAGGCTCGCGTGTTGTATGGGTCCAGTAATGTATTTCGATTTAAAAAATCTTTCACATTCCTTATGTCGTAATGTGAGCGGAAAAGTTTTGTTTAAAAGTGTGTTTTACCAGCCGATATTACAGTGTCCACAATTTCGTTGTCTCTTACCTGTACGGTACGTGCGTCTTACAAACACATTTAAAATAAAACACACATTCATATTCAAATTGATGGATTTATGGTGTATAGCAATTAACATGCTGCTTTAAATCTAAAGCTACACAACTCCATGATCTTTTATTGTTTATTGCATTTATCCTTTATTAGCTGTGTTGGGGTTTTACCACACATGTCATCATGTTGTTAACTGTTTATACAGTACTTAAATTGTTATTGCATTTAGAATTCAAATATATGTTCAATTTGTCCTTTTTAACAACATACATGCATGTTTCTTGTTTGCTTTATTGCAAATAATAATCTCTTGAACCTGTTGTCTGTTGTATAATCACAGTGTACGATTATTTATGACACACATACTTAATCAGACTTGAATTAGACTAAAATTATAACGATGACATATTATAATTAGTCAACGATATATCATGCATAATATTAAGTACGTGTTTCGAAATATAGTTTTCTTGCTTGGCGCCTGTTTTCTTATTGTTGAATACATTTAAATGTGCGAAACATTTAATTAAGGGAATGTTTCACATTTTGATGACATTTACATTTCAGACCATAAAGTATAAAATATACCAAGGAGCAAAACAGCGCTCTGGTAGTCGACACATGCTGACATTATGCTTTGCAATAACCGTTACAAGGTGGTTTTCACAGCTTTAACCATTATGTATGTGTTATAATACGTTGTATTATTGGCAAAAATTACGTTTGATATTGTATGATCAATTGGTTATTTGCAATGCATGAAAGACTAACGGCTGTTAACTAGAGTTACTATCTTTATAATATTTACGGAGTGTCATTTTTCCTACAGTTTAACTCAGTTTATGTCGCTACGGTCTTGGTTAATAATATAATTAAGAACTACAAACGTATTCATAGGGTCATGCAATCAAACATCTCTTATTCGACTTATCTCTTTTATTGTATTACCTGTTAAGTTATTCAGTATTTAGATCCATTTGTAAAATCACTGTATATTCCGTTTTTTACGTCCTGTAGCAATTGTGAACATGTTAATTCAATACCGTGAAACAATACAACCGAAAGCGTCTTTGTCGTATGTCTGATTTGATCCTTTCTTTTTAACAACATCGAAATCAAAAGTATTGCAATTTTACACTTTGTTCTCTCATGCTAATTGTTAGTATAGAGTGCAATAAAACGATCAGCAGAGCATAAAGGTATGATTTTTGTCAAATTGATTTCTCACAGTGCTTTTAACTCAGGAAAAACCGAACATGATAACAATACATATCGCGCACGTAGTCGTTTGTTAAATGGATGTGCTTACGCGTATTCAAAGGTCAAAATATTCAACTAATTAAATCCATTTATATTGTTTGAAGATACATTCTTGTTCCGTTCCGCTTGTCATTTATCAGGCCATTGACCTTTTGCTTTTACAGTAGTCGACAAAAAAAACAACACTAAACTTTATTTGATGACAGCCGCCCCGGCCACTGCTGTGTAATTGTCAATTCACCGGTTGAAAGGCACGATGAACATGGCTTACATAATCACCAAACAAACAAGTGTAAACAAGTTAACCACGAATTTAATTAATATTTAAAATGCAATTTAGTTGTGAAGGTGCTGTCTGTTCAGGTATCGAGTTAAGAGTCTGAGAGGGTTTGTCATAGAAAATGACACGTTGATATCTTAAAATGAATATGATATGTTACTTCAATTTCAAATGCAATCACATCTGGAATGCATTAATTTCAGTTGGTGTATCTAAATACACAGTACCTAAACAGAAATTTAATATAATTACTATACAAACTATCCCACGTTATCTGACGTCAATGTAATAATGCTATACATATACCATAAACGTTCGTCTTTAGTTTTTAACTTTAGTGTAATGCCTATTCAATGTAATTTATATGATGGTTCATTTCAATAACATACTGTAAGAATGACATATTCAAAGTCATAAGATAAATTTGATTTAAGTTACGACGGATGTGCGTTTAATATCGATGATATGTGATTTCGAGTATTATATGCGATTATTTGTCGAATATGGCTAAACTACCCTGGATGGTCGATGACTTTCAGCAAACTATAAACAACATCTAAATAAGTAATTTAATCAAATAGGTGCGTAACATTAAATTAAAAAAGTGAATCGATATCTTCTGAATGCTTAGTTTAGTTCACAGAAGCTGTTCATAAATACACAGTTATACTCCAGTGATTATAAATGTTGTGTTAGCCTTGAACATTAAATCATCAGAACCGATTTTTTCAAATGATAAACAACACGATGGTTTGATTTAATAATTGTATTGCATTCTACATATCTTTGTCTGGCGCCATGTACATGTTTTCATTATATTATTTCTTAAGATTTTGCACGAGACGTCGAGTACGTGTGTACCTAATTTAAATTTAAACATTTGGTAAAATTTATTAAAGAACTGAAAATTTGACTATTTGGTCTGGTAATGAACTTTGCACAATTATGCACATATTTAATAAATGATACACTTTCAATATATACTGGCACTCGTTATAAAATAAGTGATAAATTACAAGTTAATATAGAGCCTGATTATTTCATCAAAATAACTCGTCATTCTGAACGTGACTTTTGATTATTTTAAACGGTTTTTGATAGTTTATGCCTTCCAAAAGAATCGACTAAAAATAAATCGATCTATTGAAGGGCACAAATTATTCAAAACCTATTTGCCATTTTAATTATAAGTAGCAACATAATTATTGCATTGTGTGCTTTGTTGTTGAAAAGGCACATGTCAACGACTTTTTTAAAGATTACGTTTGTTTATTTATCGTAGTATGACATTAATTCACCATACAGTCACATATTACTCATTTTTACCATGTTTCCCTCTAAGATAAAGGGTGGTGTATAATGCATTTTACAAATGGTGGATATCATTGCGTCGCTATTATGTTGAACCTCTGGTCGATATGACGCAGGATTTATGCAATGTTAACATAATCTTCAAGATGGCTTTATATGATAAGACATGTACGTCAACATAGTAGTAAAGAAAGTACATTGGATGATGAGAAATAACTGTGCGTGATGCATCGAACCCAAAATAGTTCTAACTTATATGCTTGTCCAATAAACGAAGCAAACTATTTCTGTTCACTAGGCAGTCACAATCGACCGGATCAGATTTGTATTGGTTTTTAAGTGTGAAGTTCGGCTGGCCTTCAACCTGGTTTTAACCCTTTGAGCGCTGGAACCGGATTTTGAAGGCCTTTGCAAACAGTTTGGATCCAGATGAGACGCCACAGAACGTGGCGTCTCATCAGGATCCAAACTGTTTGCTATTCTGATAGTGGTCTTCGAAAAAAAATCGAAGAAAATGCTAATTTTAGAAATTCAGCAGACAACATTTTAGCAGACGACAAATTTCCCAGCATGCAATGTTTACATAAGTGGATTGGAACAAGAATGCGTCTCCTGATATCATTTCTGGAGTTTCATCTTTTTGCTATTTGAGTTAGCAGTATAATGTTGCTGATGAAGAAATGAGCGCCATTTGAAAATAACAATTTTGTTTAAAATGAGCTGGTCAAAATGTATATTGTCGGTTTATATCGTGAATATTTATGGATAATGTTATACAGTACAAAAGGAATACCGTAGATTGACATAAACATGGCAATAATACGTTTATGATGGTAATAGGAAACCAAAGCAGTGTATAGTGTACACTAATCTCATTCTAACTTCTCAAGTACTTTAAATATAAAAAAGCTCTAAAGAAAACCTAGCTTGTAATGAGCACTGGAATTCCCTTTGAGATTATGCGTTCTTCAAACACACACATTCCAAGTCTTTGGTTATGGCGTTTTTAATGAATGGTCGTCTTTGCCGCAGAAAGTAACCAAAATCATGTTATTGAAAAATCCGGATAATAACTTATTGTTTCTAATAAAATGCTTCGTTTATTGAAAGGCATTGTAAAATACCTGGATACACGGTATTAAGTATAAAGGCAATAATCTTCAGAACATTTACTGAAGTGATGTGCTAAAATACATGTGCTTAAGTTGTTAAATAATAACAATATGTTTTTCGATTCATGTTTGTTAATTAGCTCGGCGATTATAAGTTTATTGAAAGGCATTTAAAAATACCTGGATACAGAATATTAAGTATAAAGGCAATAACCTTTAGAACTTTTATTGAAATGACGTGCTATATTACATGGTTTAAATTAGTACAATATCAAGAATATGCGTTTAGATTCATGCGTAAATTAGCTCGACGTGTGAAAGTTTAGATATACTACCCGTGCTTTTATATTTTTTCTTTAATCAGATACAGGACATTGCGTACATCGTTGTCATGCTGAAGAAAAGGAAAACACTCTTCTTGCTCAATAATGTGCATATGCAGTGGTGGGTTACGACCCGTTAAGCTGTATGTTGTCGAACAAATGGTAACAGATTCTTTGCTAACACGCTTGGTGAAATGTGTTCCAAGAAGATTGTCTCGTAAAAATAATCAATCCAATAGAACTAAAAATTATCTTAATCAACAAAAATACAAAACTCAAGGCCATTGCTTAAAAACATATACAACTAAATAGATATAATACACTATTTTCGGGAGGAAATTAAAACGCACTTTACAAGATTAAGTGTCTATTTAAGTTTGTGATTAGTTCTATCCGGTGGTTTGGGAGAGTCTTTGGGTATATGAATTATAAACGTTTGGATATTGATGATGTATTCGAATTTGGCGTGTGCAATATTTGCTGGAACATCTAGTGTTTCAAACGCCTCTCGTGTTTGTTTGGTCCAGTTGTGTATAGTCCTTAGCAACTAGGCTGAAGTATGGTATACGTTCAAAGGTGTATTGTCTGTGGCAAATCGATGTACTTGGGAAACCGGCCGTTTCGATTAAAACCTGAATCTATCCATTTTCAGTACGTCGTAATGTGAAATAAAAAGCTATTTTAATTGTGTTATTTACAAGCCAATCTTATTCTTTACAATATTTGGGTTGCCTTTACCCGGACGATAATTATGTTTCACAAAAATATTTTAAATGAAACACTTATTCATATTCTGCTTGATGGATTGATGGATGGTGTATATCAATCGGCATGCTGCGTTAAATCCAAATCTAAACGAACTCCTTGGTCTTTTTTTTTCTTTTTTTCATTGCATCAGATATTTAAGGGTCAAATAACACTTGTCATTATGTTGTTAACTGTTCATGCAGTAATAAAACTGCAATTTCATTTAGATTGTAAATAGTTGTTGAATCTTTATTTGTTCACGACATAGATACACGCGTCTTTTTTTTCTGGTTTGCAAATAATAAGTTCTTGATTCTGTATTATTGTATTCATTGTATCTATTGTATAAGCACTTTGTATGATTTATTATGAAATGCATTTATTATCAACCTTTAATAAGACCAAAGTTTAAACTATGACAAATAATAATTAGTCAACGAATTATCATGTTAATATTTAGTAAGAGTTTTGAAATATGGTTTTATCGCTTTGCTCACGTTTACTCATCGCTGGATACATTTTAATGTGAGACATATTTAATACAAGAAACCGTCGGAGACGGTTGATGCTCCCCAAAGTTTTTTTGTCACAATATTGCACTATATATTCAGATAGAAGGAAACGTCTTGAGGTGCATTACTTTAGACAAAATAATACGATGGATGGTTTAGCAACTTAAAAATGTCAAAGGGCAATAACTCTCTACATAAATCATCTAACCAGAACCCACTAATAACATGCGCATCTCCTCAATGTAGTTAAGCTTCCCATAAAACTTCATTGAATTCCAGTCAGTAGTTGGGGAGAAATAGCCCGGACAAGAAATGCACTATATGTACAGTTTATAGAAAATTTCAAAGGGCAATAACTCTGTTAAAAATCATCCGACCATAACCGGCTGATAATATGCACATCTCCTGTTGGTAGTGAAGCTTCCCATAAAGTTTCATTGAATTCCCGTAATAAGTTGCTGAGAAATAGCTCGGACAAGAATTGCACTATATGTACAATGGAAAATTTCAAAGGGCCATAACTCTGTGAAAAATCATCCGACCAGAACCGGCTGATAATATGCACATCTCCTCTTAGTAGTGAAGCTTCCCATAAAGTTTCATTGAATTCCGGTCATTAATTGCTGATAAATAGCCCGGACAAAAATCCGGACGGACGCACGGACGCACGCACGGACAGACGAAGCGGCGACTATATGCTATAATTTGGGGTATCATAAAAATAAAAAGTATCACATTTTGATATTTTGACTTTTCTCAAATGTTTGTAACTGATTCAACACAATACGAAAATACTGTTATACACCAAGAAGCAAAGTATCGCTGTGGTAGATGGAACATGCTGAAAATTATTGTTTGTGCAATCATGATCGCCATTTGAAATTGCAAATATGACACCGTTTATTACGGCTTTTTCTTGAGACGCAATAAGATGATCTGTAATTTTGAATGTTTGTCAACTATAAGAGATGAGATGAGATAGAAGGTGTTTAGCTCATCCCCGTATTTAATGCATCACCTTTGAAGCAACCTATATAGTTGTTATCATTTTGCTGTGGTTGATATTTAGCCATTGAGCGATTTATTTCAATTTAATTAAGTTTATATTTTCTTAATGTATTACTTTTTATATCAAAAAACATTGCTATAAAAAACATATTTATTTTCAGGTGTGCGTTTTATGATGGGCTAAGTTTGAGGTTCCGCTTGTCCATTTTAAATCCACATTGATTTGAGTGGTTTCCTCAGCTTCAATACATATTTATGTTTTATAATGCGTTTTATGTATGGGAATATTTACGTCCAATATTGTAAGAGCAATTGGTCAATTTCCATAAATAAATAATGTTTGTAAATGGTCAAAGGCCTTTTGCCTATGTTCCAATAAAAGACTTGAAACTTGGTCAATTTCCATAAATAAAAGACTAACGAATGTTTGCCAGATTGTGTTTTCTCTTGGTGATATTTCTCGAGTTTCATGATTCCTATCATTAAACTTAGTTTTAGGCGCTACGGCCTTGGTAAAACATATGATTAAGCACTACAAACTTATTCTATTTGGTCATGCAATCAAACATGTCTTAATCAACTAATAGCCAAAATTGTACTACCTGTTAAGTTATTCGTGTATTCGGATCCATTTGTAAAACCACTGTATATTCCGTTTTAAACTTCATATAGCAAATGTGAACATGTAAATTCCATACCGTGCAACAATTCAACCGACAGCGTCTTTGTCGTAAATTTGGTAAGATCCTTTCTTAAATTATAATTAAAATTTAAAAAATAGTAACATTCAACACTTCACAAAATAATGTTAAATGTAAGGATAGATTGCAACAATACCTTTTTGCAATCTTGTAAGTCACTGTTCTTAAGAAAATAGTACAAATTATTTTACATTTTGTAATTCTGTTAAATTGGAATTCAATATTTTCTTTTAAACATTAAGTCACACAACGTCACAGTCATATCTATATAAACATATAAAAAACAGTAAATTCATAATTTGGATTTAAAACAACTCATTTTGTATCCCGTGCAATACCTATGAAAATGTTTCGCACTAATTTATTTCTTTGGAGTGCGTTGCTGAAATAACACTCAGTTAGTTCAAGCATTTCATTCAAGTAGATAGCGGTAGTTAATTCAATAATTAGATTCCGTTCATAGAATTTCTTTAAAAAGGATTGCTTGCATTATAAAAATAAAACTTATTAATTTGAATAACACATCGTATACTTTTTGCGTTGATATATACGTATCCAGTATTTCATCATCTCTGTGAGTAACACGGTGCAATGTAGATACATACTTGTTATTTTATCGCGCCTTCACACACACCTTTCCGTGTGGGAATTCAAAGATAATTGTTATATAGTAGACTGCATTAATGCAACTGATCCAGAGTAAAGTAATACATTCACAGAAAAGTAATGGACATCTCTTAAATAATGATGGTAAACTGTATGACATGGAGGAACACATGGTTCCTACTGTTAAATTCGAAGACCTCATTGACTCGACATATTTTAATTTCAAAATATGCGATTAACATAAGAATAAGTAAATTAGTATATTTATACAATTTATTAGAGTGTGTAGTCTGAGAAATATTATATGGATAATCGTATTTCTGTCTATAATCATTATTGTGAAATCGTCGTCTTCTTGGATGAAAAAGTTAGATGTTTACCTGTTTGTTCGATTGTATGCGTATTTAATATGCATAATTTAGCGCAGAACCTGCTCTACATTTCTTGACACACTGAGGCCCATACAGCCAGATCATAGTACCTGGTATGCAAGATACAGTGGACAAGCACATCTAGCGAGAGATATATTCCATGGTAAACGGTGGGGGTATTATGTGTTTGTTAATCCTTCTGCCTAGAACATGGACATATATTCTTAATAAGCGGCAAATCATTAATTTAATATTGTTATTGATCAAAATAAACGTATTCGTTGCGCAAACGACCACGTTTGTGTTGATAATAAGCTTCGTTTGGAAACTTGTGTAAACCGCAGGCTTAACATAAAATGATTAACAGCAGGATGACCTTTAAAGGATGCGACCATTGGAGTTGCTTGTCAATTATGTCGGTGTGTTGGTGTGTTTAATTAATTTGTGGTTTAAATGTCATTTATTTTTCATTATTAAACAAGGGCGCGTGTTTCTATGGTAAACAACACATTATTTTTTTTAATGATTATTTGTTTAAAATATATTCGTAATTGCATGAAAGAAAAGCAGAATCATCATGACATAGACAATTGTATATGCATGTTTCTTTTTATTATATGATTGGTAGTGTAAATTAAATAACCGACATAGACTCAGTAATTAAAAAATACTTTTATTCGTGGCATAGGAATGTAATAGTTTACCAAAATTCGCTTCGCTGTACGTGTCGTTATTGGTATTAACGTATAATTTTTATAGTTTTATCAACAAACAATCCAGAAGGCCAAAAGCCCAAGTGGACAAAATTAGAGTATTGTATTTACAAATACACTGTTCTTGTCTTAACAAAGTAATAATACGTTTCATTGCCAAAATACATACATGTATTATTTGATATTTTATGAATACCTTTCAATCGTATATCTATGATTAAATCTGTGTAATTACGTCAAATTATGGTGAAGCTAATTAATAACCTCAATATAACAACTATAAAATAGTTTACAAAAAGTTAGGTCTACATATGAAAACATGTACTAATAATTTTGATTTGTAAAAAGCCATATTACTAAAATTCCTTTCATGAGGCGCATGCTTTTTCTACTAGTATACATAACAGTATGCTGATGTTTAAGAACAAAGAAGAAATAACGCCATTTCAATTGGTTGCGTAGCGTAGAAAGTGCATTATGTAATATTTTATGCTTTATGACATTTGTGAATTTACCCATTTGTTTGTCATACGTTACTATGCTTGAGTTATATTTGTCATGTCGATATTAAAACCACATAGGAAACTAAATGATCGTTAAATATACGCTGGTGTTATTGTGTTTGTCTACCGACGTAAGGTATCATTTTAAGGTATGTTGGTAACAAAAAACCAAACCAGTGTTTGGAGTACAAAAGTATCTTATTCTAATGCCTCAACTACTGTTAATGGTAAACGCTTCAATAACACCTGGCTTGTTATGAGCATGAAATTTTCTTAGATATGATTTCTGCAATAAACAAACACATTTCAAGTCTGCGGTTATGGCGTTTTGAATGAATGGTTGTATTTGCCACGGAAAGTTACCAAACTCATTTTATTAAAACCTCCGGATAATCTCTAAATATTTCTTACAAAATGCTTCGTTTATTGAAGGGCATTGTAAAATACCTGGATTCATAGTATTAAGTATAAAGGCAATAATCTTAGAACATTTACATAAATGATGTGCTAAAATACATGTGCTAAAGTTGTTAAATAATAACAATATGTTTTTCGATGCATGCTTGTTAATTAGCTTGACGTGTATAAGTTTACATATAATACCTTTGTTATAATATATATATTTAAATCAGATAAAGCACATTGCGTAAATCGTTGTCACGCTGAAGAAAAGGCAAACACTCTTCTAACTGAATAATGTGCATATGCAATGGTGGGTTACTGTAGAGCTGTATGTGCATGGTGGGTTACTGTAGAGCTGTATGTGGGTTACTGTAGAGCTGTATGTGCAATGGAGGGTTACTGTAGAGCTGTATAGTGATTTATGTATTTACTGGTTTGTCGAACAAATGATGAAAGATTCTGTGGGTACACGCTTCGTGAAAGAAATGTGTTCCAAGAAGTTTGCCCCGCAAAAATAGTCAACCCAGTAGAACTAACCTAAGGCAATTTAGAAAAAATCAGATTAGGAAAGATGAATATGATAAATTATCTGAATATTCAAATACCAAAAGTCAAGACCGTTACTTAAATACATATACAACTAAAATAATATTAAAATATTTTTAGAAGGAAATTAAAACGCACTTTACAAGACTAAGTGTCTATTGAAGTTTGTGATTTGGTTCTATCCTGTGGTTTGGGAGAGTCGTTGGTAAATTAATGATGGACTTTACCTTTGGATTGTGATGTCGTGTTTCAATTTGGCTTGTGCAATATGTGCTGGCACATCTAATGTTTCATAAGCCTCTCGTGTTGTGTTGGTCCAGTTATGTATAGTCCTTAGTGACTCGGCTGAATTTTGGTAAAGATTCAAAGATGCATTGTCTATGGCAACTCGGTTTACTTGGGGAACCAGCCGCTTCGATTTAAATCTTAATCAATTCATTTTAAGAACGTCGTTATGTGAAATGAAAAGTTATTTTAATAGTATTATTTACCAGCCGATCTTACAGTGTTCACAAATGCGTCGGCTCTAACCTGTACGGTAATTTCGTTTCAGAAAAACATTTAAAATAAAACACACATTCATATTATGATTGATGGATTGATGGTGTATTGCAATTTACATTCTGCGTTAAATCTAAATCTACAAAACTTCATGAACTTCAATTGTTCATATAATTAATTATTTACAGAGGTTTTGGGGTTTAATAACACATATCATTAAGTTGTTAAATATTTGTTGATCCTTTATGTTTTCGCAACATACATGCATGTTTCTTTTTTCCTGTTTTTGCAAATACTAAGCCTGTTTGTTTTGTATAAGCAGATTGTACGATTGATTATGATATACAACCTTAACCAAACTTTAATTAGACTAAATATAAAACGATGACAAACAATAATTAGTCAGCGATATATCATGTCTAATATTAAGTAAGTGTTTTGAAATACAGTTTTATTTATTGGCGCCTGTTTTCTAATTGCTGAAGACATTCTGATGTGCGAAATATTTATTTAAGGGAATTGTTCACATTTTGTTGACATTTACATTTTCGGAAAGTTACTGTTTCAGCCCATGCAATAGCACTTGAATACACAAAGAAGCAAAGTGGCGCCCAGGGCGTCGGCGCAAGCTGACAGTTATATTTTGTGAATGCCTGATCGTCATTTGAAATTAAAAATATTACCCTCGAAAACATGTAATCAAAAGGAACTTTATATTGTTTTCTTTAAATGTTGTGGAAACACGATCATACTAAGTTGAAGTTCAACATACACTACACAATATAATAGTCGGGTTGGCCGAGACAAAACGAGGATATCATTTTAATCCAAAAGACTCCGGTTCCAATCTTGAAGGGAGCTTAAGTTAGTCTTCTCTTTTCAATTTTTGTTAATTTCTGTCTTGTTATTTATTTACGCTCTTCAGTTTCGATGTTTAAATCTTCCTTTTCAATGCGTTAAAGAATAAACTGTAAACAATACCAAAATTCGAAGACTTGTTTAAAAATTAAAGACAGAAGTCAAACATCACATTGTTAATATTTGCCTAACCACACACAAACATGTTGAGCGTTACTGTGAATTACCATATGTTAGCCGAAAACAATAATTATACTTAACGTTGATTTCAATTAATTTCGTAATGCTCGATATTGCATTACTTTTGTTGCTTTGTAAACTTTGTTTTCATTTGTCAATGTTTCATCTAGTCTTGCTATGCTTTTCAATGTATATACATGTTCTGTTTACATAGAAAAAGAGTAAAGTATATTAAACACTGCTTAATATTAATTTAAAATGTAGTATGACTATTCATACGGCACTCGGAAACTAATTTTTTAATTCAATTTATTTACGTCGATGCTGTCTAATAGCATTCAAGGCAAATTGATAACGACACGTTAAAACATACCGATAAATCATGTTTGTCCAACGTAAATTAGTACACATGTTATTAGTATTCATATACCACCAAGCCATGTAGTCGGGTACTTTGGACCTTGAATTACAGTTTCTTACTTAGATGCATAACAGTGATCTTTAATTGTGCTTGGTTCTGAACTCTTGTCAACAACAAAAGATTAAGCTGATACCCATATTTACTTAAACAACTATGCATCAGCCTAGAAAGTTGTTAACCTGTTGTAATGATTAATATTGAACCATTGGGTTATTGATAAAAATTAAATTGAGTTTACATTTCTTTCTTTATTTTCATTTTTTACATTCGACAGCTTTGCTTTAAAGTTTATGTTTATTTACACGTTTGCGTTTTGTGTCTTCAGTTTCATTATTCATATACCTTAACTCAGTTTTAGACGCTAGGGTTATGGTTAATAATATTATTAAGCACTGCAAACGTATCCATAGGGGGGTCATGCAATTAAACATATCTTGATTGACTAATCGCGAACATTGAAGTACCTGTTAAGGTTTTCGTGAATTCGGATCTATTTGTAAAACCACTGTATTCTCTATATTAAACTTTATGCAGCAATTGTGAACATTCTAATTCCATACCGTGCAACAATACAACCGACAGCGTCTTTGTCGCAAGTTTGATTAGATCCTGTCTTTAATCAACATTGAAATTTCAAAAGTAGTGCAACTCTACACTTTGTACACTAAGGTTAATTGTCAGTAAACACTGCAATAAAACGATCAATAGAGCATAAAGGTATGATTTTCTCCAAATTGATTTCTCAAAATGCTTTTTACGCAGCAAAAACCGATCATGATAGCAATACATATCGCGCACGTTATAGTTTGTTATATGGATGCACTTAAGCGTATTCGAATGTCAAAATATACAACTAATGAAACCCATTCACATTTTTTAGGCAAATTACCTTTTCCTGTTACAGTACTAGACAAAATAAACAACACTTCACTTAATATGATGACATACTCACAAAACAAACAAGTGTAAATAAGTTACAACACACGTTTGGTTTGAATGGTGTATGTACAGTTATCGAATTAAGACTTTGAAAGAGTTCGCCATTAAAAATGAAATTGTAATATCGTTTAATGGATATTTTATGAGCTGTGATGTCTTACTTTATTTTTAAATTCATCATATCTGGAATGCATTAGTTTCAGTTTATATCTCTAAATACACGATAATTAAATACTAGTACTTTAATATTGTTACTATAGACACTAACCTACGTTATCAGACGTCAATGTTATAATGCATTTGTTAAACATTTACCCTATACGTCCGTTTTTAGTTTTAAACTTTTGAAAGCGCGTCCATTTCAATCACATCATGTAAGCATTCCATATTCAACGTCATAAGAGTGTTTTAATATTTAAATTTGATTTAAGTTACGACGGATGGGCGTTTAATATGGATGATAAATGAGTTCGTGTATTATATGCGATTATTTCTCGTGTATGTCTTAGCTGTTATGGATGGCCAATATCTCGCAGCAAATCTTTAACAACATATTGACAATAAAACAACACGTTTATGTGATGTTATGATTGTATTGTATTCTGCATATCTTTGTCTGGGTTCATGTTAATGTTTTGATTAAATTAATTCTTACGATTATGCACAAAACGCCGAAGACTTAGAATTAGAGATGTGTGAACTTATTTTACCTTGCCAGAAGAAATAGTCCACGATAAATTACAAACTAATATAGAATCTGATTATTAAAAATAGAATTTGTCATTTTGAGCATGATACACGTTTGATTATGTTAAAGGGTTTTTGAAAGTACATAGTATATGCCTTCCCCAAAAAATCGACTACTAATATATATATATATAAATTATACGTAGCCACATAATTATCGCATTATGTGCTGTGAGGTTGAAAACACACTCGTTAATCACATTTCTTTTAAAGATATAGAGGATATGTGTTCATGTCAGTGTAAGATCGTTTGTTATTTCACGAGTGATCATAGAAAATGTATTTTCACGAGTGGCGCAGCCAAGAGTGAAAATATTATTGTTCTATGATCACGAGTGAAATACCAAACGATCTTACACTGACATGAACACATTTTCTGTTTCTGTTATGCCCCTTTTTCAAGAAGATAATTAATACTAATTTCCCTTTCGCTGAAAAATGGCCCTCTCTCCCGTGGCTGCCTCAATACATTGAAATGACGTCATTTTGTTGACGAAATGACGTCATTTTGTTGTCGAAATGACGTCATTTTTCCAGGGAAATTCTTCAGTTAAACTCTTTTACAATGTAAATAAACGGTAAAAAAAGCATAACATTAAAAGAAAATGTGTTGGATTCGGTGATATATCGATTTTATTTCACTCGTGATCATAGAAAAAAATATAAACAAGGATATCAACAAGGGAAGTACATCTTGATATGATAATCTAAAAAAAGAAAAAGGAATTCCGAAAATGTGTTATTTTCACCGGTGAAAATAACAATTGTGTTATTTTCACTGCTGTCATTTCACTGCAGAAATGTCATATTTTATTCTTATGCATAAAAGAAAAAGTTGTCTTTATGTATCGTATAATATTAAGTCATTAATTCAAAATACAGTCACAAACCATACAGTCACATATTACTCATTTTATCATGTTACCTTCTTAGATGTAGGATGAGGTATAATTCATTTAACAAATGGTCGATATCATTGCACCGCTGTTATATTGAACTTTTGATCGATAGGACGCAAGATTTTTGCAATTTCAAAGTAATCTTCAAGATGGCTTCGTATGATAAGATATGTACGTCAACATAGAAATGAAGAAAGTACGTGGGATAATGAGAAATAACTGTTTGTGATGCATCGAACGCAAAATGGTTGGGACGTATATGCTAATCCAATGAACGAAGCAACCAAAGTTTATTTCTGTCCACTGGTCAGCCACAATTAGTCGGATAGGATTTATATTTATGAGGATCGGCTAGCCTTGACACCGGTTTAAACACTCGATCCTTTGGCTTTACCGTTCAAATGCGGTGATCACAGTTGTAATCACTGTATGTGTGTTTTGCTCTCTAAGGTTACATCCTAAATTTATTATTTTCTTATGTGGCGTTTTATTACGTAAAGTTCTTTTTAAAGAAATTAAACAGACGAGAAACCATATTCAATTGTTGCGTGTTTTCTTAATTTAACAATGATGTTTCTTTTTTACAGCATAGCACGGTAAAATATGTCATAATTTCGTTGATAATTATCAAACAAATGTAATTTTCATCAATATGTTGCCAAGTGACTATTGTCGGGAGTCGCTTTTAAACCAACAATGTGAAAATAATCTTAACACATTAATTATAGTTGTTAAGTATCGACTTATTTAAATATATGAAACGGATAACGTTTGTTGGCCTTTGTTGCGTAATGCAATTGTATGGTAATATTTTCAATGTTTTAAGGATAACATAAACCTATATTTTTTTACTAGGCACGTTCATAAGATTACATGTTTATATTTAATCTTAATAGTTTTGTTTGTATATATGTATTTACTTGATTAAAAAAATGTGCATACAAGCATTTTAACCTAGAATAAAGTATGTCTTTATTTAAGATGAAGAAAACAAATGTACACAGATACTTGTAAATATGTTGATCTATATGCCCTTTAACGATGAAAGTCGATACAACTATTATATACAAGGTCCGTTTCAGAAATACTTCATGTCTTGTCCAACATATGTTTACCTTGTATTGAAGACCTTACGTTGACTTACATGCGTTTGGTGTGTCTAATCTCTTTATTTTGATTAAAGCAATGTAATAATTGAATCTATCTGCACTCGAACCCTTTATTGTCATTTTTGTGATTCGGAAACCAGAATCGATATTGTTTCGCGGGTATATGTTCGACCCGCGAGTCTGCTGAAATTTCGTTGACCATAATATCTTGGTAATAAAACAAATAACTTTACATTTGATTTGATGAAACTGCAGATTTGTTGTTTCGGAATCATGTAATGCAATACGATCATAAAATCGGGAATACCAATATTACTGACAGATATGCTATCAAAAAAGAAAAAAACCTACTATTTTATTGATTAAAGTATTCATTCGATGTTGATTTATATCATGCAAATTCACGGATTATGTTCTACAGTACAACGGGAAGACATGACAATAATCCGTTTATAATGGTAACAGGGAACCAAAGCAGTGTTTGGAGTACAAAAGTATCTCATTCTAACTTCTCAAGTACTGTTAATGTTAAAACTTCTAAAGAACACCTGGCTTGTTATGAGCCTGGAATTCCCATAGAGATTATGAGTTCTTCAATGAACACTCACATTCCAAGTCTTCGGTTATCGCGTTTTGAATGAATGAATGGTTGTATTTGCCGCGAAAAGTAACCAAAATCATGTTATTAAAACATCCGGATAATATCTAATTGTTTCTTACAAAATGTTTCGTTCATTGAAAGGCATTAAACAATACCCGGACACATGTAATGAAGTTTAATGGAAAAAAAACCTACAGAACTTTTACTGAAATGACGTGCTATAATACATCTGCTAAAGTAGTTAAACAATAACAATATTTTTTCGAGTAATGCTTGTCAATTAGCTCGACGTGTATATACGCAGTAGTGGGTTACGACCCGTTAAGCTGTATGTTGATTTATATATTGACTGGTTTGTCAAACAAACGATGAAAGACTCTATGCATACACGCTTGGGGAAATGTGTTTTAAGAAGAATGTCCTACAAAAATAATCAACCCAATAGAACTAACCCGAGGCCATTTAGAAAACATCAGTTTAGAAAAAATGAATATTATAAATTATCTGAATATACACAAGTACAAAAAGTCAATGCAATTGCTTAAATACGTATAGAACTAAATAAATATATTAAAATATGTTCAGAAGAAAATTCAAACGCACTTTACAAAAAAAACTGTTTATTTAAGTTTGTGATTGGGTTCTATCCGGTGGTTTGGGAGAGTCGTTGGTAAATAAATGATATACTTTACCTGCTGATATTGATGACATGTTTCAATTTGGCTTGTGCAATATTTGCTGTCACATCTAGTGTTTCAAACGCATCTCGTGTTTTTTTTGGTCCAGTTGTGTATAGTCCTTAGCAACTCGGCTGAAGTATGGTATAGGTTCAAAGGTGTATTGAATATGACAACTCGATTTACTTGGGGAACCGGCTGTTTCGGTTAAAAACTGAATCAATTCATTTTCAGTACGCCGTAATGTAAAATGAAAAGTTCGTTTTAACTGTGTTATTTACCAGCCGATCTTACAGTGTGCAAACTTGTGTTGGCTCTTACCTGTTCGGTAATTGCGTCTTCCAAAAACATTAAAAATGAAACACACATTCATATTCTGATTGATGGATTGATGGTGTATAGCAATTTAAATGCTACATTAAATCTTAATCTACAAATCAACATTACCTTCTATTGTTCATTTAATTTATGCTTTATGAGCTGTTTGGGGTTTAAGAACACACGTCATTATGTTGTTAACTGTTTATACAGTAATTAAAAAATGTAATTACATTACGATTTATTTTAATATCTGTTGAATTGTTATTTTTTTCACAACAGACATGCATCTTTCTGTTTTTCTTTGTTTTTGTAAATACTTGACATGTTGTCTTTTGTATAACTTCTTTGTACGATTGGTGATGATATACATACTTTACCAAACTTTAATTAGACGAAATTTAAAACGATGAGACATAATAATTAGTCAACGATATATCATGTGTAATATTTAGTTCGTGTTTTGAAATATAGTTTTCTTTCTTGGCTCCTGTTTGCTAATTGCTGAAGACATTTTAAAATATGCAACATATTTAATTAAGGGAATCGTTCACATTTTGATGACATTTACATTTTTGACATTTTACTGTTTCAGCCCATACAATAACAATAAAAATGACAAAGAAGCAAAATAGCGCTCAGGTAGTTGGCAAATGCTGACAATTAACTTTTGTGAATGCATACTCGTCATTTGAAATTAATTTTTTAATATTGTTTTCGTTAAATGTTGTGGAAAAACGCCCACACTAAGTTGAAGTTAAAATACATTACACAATATAACAGTCGGGATGGTCGAGGCATTAGGGGGATATCCTTTTAATCCAAAAGACCCTGCTTCGAATCCTGAAGGGAGCTTCAGTAAGGCTTCTCTATTTCACTTTTCGTTAATTCTTTTCTTGTTATATTTTGAGCTCTTTAGTTTCGATGTTTAAATTTCCCCTTTCATTGCATCAAATAAAAAACTACAAACACTGCCACAATCTTTGAAGACTTTTTTTTCAAATTAAAGTCAGAAGTCAACCATCACATTGTTAATATTTGCTAACCACATACACATGTTGAACGATACAACGAGTTACCATATGTAAGCCGAAAACATATATTATACGATACGCTGATTTCAATTATTATTTCGTATTGCTCGATATTGCATTACTAGTATTGCTTTTTAATTTGAACTTTCTTTCGTGTGTCTATGTTTCTTAGATTCATGCTATTCGTTTAAATTTATATACATGTTTTTTTGACAAAGAAGTAGAGAAAAGTATATTACAAACTGCTTAGTATAAGTTTAAACTGTAGTATGGCTATTCATACGACTCTCGGGCACTAAATTTCTTAATTTTATTGATTCACGTTTATGCTTTCGAATAGCATTCAAGGCAAATTGATAACGACACGTTATGGCGCATCAATACTCATTTTTGTCCATTTTAAATTAGTACCCCTGTTGAAATGTACTTCTTTTTTATATTTAAATAGTATGCATATAACACCAAGCCATGTAGTCGGGTACTTTACACCATGTATTACAGCTTCTTACTTAGATGCAATAAGGTGATCTTTAAGTTTGCTTAGTTCTGAACTCTTGTCAACAACAAGGGATAAAGCTGAAACCCGTATTTACTCAAATACATTTGCATCAGCCAAGAAAGTTGTTAATAGGTTTGTATTACACCATTGAGTAATTGATTGCATTCAATTGAGTTTTATATTTTCTTTCTTAATAATGTTTTACTTTCGACAGCATTGTTATAAGGTAAATTATATTTACATGTGCGCGTTTTGTGTTATTCTACGTGTGAGGCTCCGCGTGCCTGGTTTAAACCCATAATGCTTTGCAATTACCGTTCAAGGCTGGTGCTCACAGCTTTTATCATTATTCATGTGTAATAATACGTTGTATTATTGGCAATATTTACGTTTGATATTGTATGATCAATTGATTATTTGCAAGAAATAATAAAAGACTTAAGGATGTTTAAGGCGCTACGATCTTTGTTAATAATATAATTAAGCACTACAATCGTATCCATTGGGTCAAGCAATTTAAACATCTCTTGATTATCGCGAATATTGTATTACCTGTAAAGTTACTCCAGTATTTGGATCCATTCGTAAAACCACTGTATATTCCGTTTTAAACTTCCTGTTGCAATTGTGAACATATTAATTCCATACCGTGAAACAATACAACCGACAGCGTTTTTGTCTTATGTTTGGTTTGATCCTTTCTTTAATTAACATCAAAATTTCAAAAATAGTGCAACTGAACACTTTGTACACGTATATTAATTGTCAGAATAAACTGCAATAATACTATCAACAGAATATAAAGGTACGATTTTCGTCAAATTTATTTTTCAAAGTGCTTTTAACGCAGGAAAAACCGAACATAATAACAATAAATATTGCGCACGTACTTTTCTGTTAAAAGGATGCGCTTACGCTTATTCAAAGGTCAAAATATACAACTAATGAAATCCATTTACATGTTTTGAAGAGACACTCTTGTTCCGTTCCGCTTGTCATTTTTAAGGCTATTGACCTTTTGCTTTTACGGTAGAAGACAAAACAAACAACACTACATTTAATATGAGGACAGCTGGGTTCACTGCTTCGTTATTGTCAATTCACCGGTTGAAAGGCACGATGAACATGGCTATTACACATGTAATCACCAAACGAACAAGTGTAAACAAGTTAACCACGCAATTCTTTTCACATTCACACTGTCTGTACAGTTATCGAGGTAAGAGTCTGTAAGGGTTCGCCATGGAAAATTACACTATAATAGAACAGAACATAACTTTATTACGACTTGTACATAGCACATCGTCGCTCTTAGCAATCTTATATGATACATATCAAAAGGTCGAGTGAAAAGAAAGTACGTTTACAATAATCATTACTGTACATAACGTATTACATAATACATGACAGTGGTTGGAAATAAGCGGATTGTTAAAACATATTATTGTGACAGGGTGGCAATCGATTATCATGTTGTTTACAGTTATGTAAAATACACTAAAATGGAGAGTAGATTAGCATACGCATATAATGTGTATGAATATGCTAATAATACTAATAAATAGTGCACATTTTTGCTAATGTCAACTATGGCAACAAATGTAATAATCAGACACGTAGATTTCACATCTGTATAAGAAAATATATTAATTATTTCTAAGGTCGTCTAGAGTAAATGTGGAAGATGGATAACAGAGTACAGAAGATATGGATCATTATAATAATTATATTTATCCTATTACCAGATGAAAATCGATAGGATAACACCGATCGTATAAACTTGAGCTATATCATATCCCTATTTTTAGATCATTTGTGGGTTTTTCCAAAAATTTACGAAAGAACAAAATCGTCAAAAAATGCGATATTTGATGATTATTAATGGAAAAAGGGAGGAAATTATAGGATAAATATAATATTATGTGAGTTTTGGATAAAGATCAAGTTTATCATGCTTGGCCCGAACCATGGTTGCGCTCGGCCAGCCTCGCGCTAACATGGTTCTTAGCCTCGCATGATAAACTTGATCTTTATCCAAAACTCACATAATATTCTCTCTATATATATATAACACATATGCATTTTATGCGGAAACACAAGCAGACATTTCTATTTAACCTCATTGTTGTACCAGGTACGGGTACTGCATTTTGAGAATTATATACATAAAACAAACACACAATCAGATAAACAAACACACAACCAAACCCGCGGAATATAACATTTCAGCTGGTATTCTGAACAACATTAAATATGGATTTCCTGAATAACAACGTTTCTTTCACAAAAAACAGATATAAACTAAATGAGAACATCTTAATTACATGTGCTCATAAGGCTGAAGAATTTAAATACTGATGGCCGTTTGAGATAATATGATTTGAGGTATTTTTCCTAATATCTGTATAACATGGGCATTTCTTCCCTAGCTATGCGGTTATTACTGAACCTACCCGTTTGAATTCTTAATGGATGACTTGACATTCTTAATCTACAGAAGTAAAATCTGAGACGTTGAGGTAAGATATCTTAATATTTTTCATATTCAAATGATATTTTAAAATCGTTGTATCAAAGTAAAACTGGACTTCCAAGTGTGTGTAACCAATATTGTTTAAAACAATCTATGACTCTGCATTTAAACTCAGACAGAAATGCGTTTTTATCAAGATGCTGGTAATGTTCAAATATGTACGCAAATCCATATTCGTTCAGAAGAGTTTTTACATTCGTGACCAATTTTTATTTCCTCTAATACAGTCTTTAAGAGCCTCGTTATAATTAACTCTCAATATAATATTATCACTGTCTTTGATTTTTAACCAATATTTAATTATTCTTATGTATCTGTGAATATACAGTTGGTATCTGCCCAATTCGCCGTACACTGCAGCAGAGCACGCATCACTTCTTACAAAATTTAAGGTGTATTCTTTCTAATTCTTTGGATTTGGTGAATGCATCGAACAGTTGACAACATGTTTTGGCGATAGATTAAAGTCGTTGCATTTACAAAAAAGAATATTTAAGGATTTTAAGGCCTTTCCATTATGATGTTCAATGTGGTTACACAAATGCCAAGTGTAATTAAAATCAGAACCTAGATAATAAAAGTCATCAACTACGTCGATTGCGTGTCTATTATAGGTCCATTGTTCATGTGCTAATAGTGCCACGCGTTTTCGAAAAAAAAAAATTTTTGTTTTTGAAGTATTAACAGTTAAACCCCATGAACAACAATATAAAAACAAAAGATCCAAGTGCCTCTGAGTTTCTTCAGGAGTTTTACCTATAATAGCCATATACTTAGCAAACAATAACACAACCAAACTTAAGTCATCAATACTTAAGCCTGCATCCATATTACACTGCAAATAAAGCTAAAATTCTTCAACAAATAATAAACACAAAAGAGGTGACATCATGTCCTCTTGTCTTAAACCAACAGCGTAGTTGAAATATTCAGAATAAGTCGAACATACCTTGACAGAAGATTTTACTTGTTGGAACGTGTCTTTAACAATTCTTAGCAGTTTTCCATCAATACCAGTTTTAAACATTTTAAACCAAAGTGCTTTTCTATAAATAGAATCATTTTTTTATCATTTCCAAGTATATGACGCAGAGCCCATTATGTCCATTATTGTATTTCTGAACAAGAGAATAAAGAATAATTTGGATCTACTGTTGAATAATATCTTTAAATGAATATGGTGCTTAGCTCCAATTTCAAATTCAATCATATCACACCTACACCTGCTATTTCACTTTTCTGACGTCAATGTTATAATGCATTAATAAAATATACAATATAAGTACGTTTTTTGTTTAAAACTGTAGTTTAATGCCTATTCGATGTAATTTATATGAAGGTGTGCACGTCCGTTTCAATCACATAATGTCACATATTCAACGTCATCAGAAATTTGATTTAAGTTACGACTGAAGTGCGTTTAATATGTATGATAAGTGATTTCGTGTATTATATGCGATTATTTCTCGATAACGTCTTAACTGTCCTGTGTGGCCAATGGCTAGCAGCCAACTATAATCAACATTTATATATTCAATTTTATCAAAGTGGTGCGTAACATTAAATTTAAATAGTCTATTGTTATCTTCTGAATGTAAAGTCTTGTTCACACAAGCTGTTGATAAATACATAGTTATAATCCAATAACTGTTGTGTAAGCCTTGATCATTAAATCATCCAATCCGATGTTTTCAAATGAAACACAGTCTGAGTGAGTGTCACTCAAAGGGTTCATCTATCCACATTGTGGTGTTGTCAATAAAACAACACGATGGTGTGATTTAATGTCTAATACTATGTTAATGTTTCGATTAAATCATTTCTGACGATTATACACGAAACGTCTTAGATTTGGAATCAGGGACGTGTGTTCTTAAGTAAACAATTTGGTATAACTCATTATAAAAAATGAAAATTTAACTATTTCTTCAGGTAATGTACTTTGCAAAATTGTGCATATTTTATAACTGATACACATTCAATATACACTGACAATCGAAAATAAATAAACACTACATTACACACTAATATATAACCTGATTATGTAATAAAAATAATTCTTCATACTGGACGTAATACACTTTTGATTATAATAGCGGGTTTTTGATAGTATATGCCTTCTACAAGAATCGAACCCTCATAAAACGATCGTTTGTAGGGCACATAATTCACATTTAAATTAAACGTAGCCACATAATTATCGCATTGTGTGCTGTGTGGTTAAAAAGGCACACGCTAACCACTTTTATTTTAAAAGATTTAGTTTTCTGTATGTATCGTTTTAAGTCATTAATTCACCATACATATATACATTTCGCAATTTTCACCATGTTACCCTCTAAGATTAACGATGCGGTATAATGCATTTAACAAATGGTCAATGTTATTGCACCGCTATAATACTGAACTTTTGATCGATATGCCGCAGGATGGCTTCATATGAGGGGAAATGTACGTCAACATAGTAGTAAAGGACGTACATGGGATAATGAAAAAATAACTGTTTGTAATGTATCGAACGCAAAATGGTTCAGACGTTTATGCTTATCTAATAAACGGAGCAACCACAATATATTTCTGTTCACTAGTCAATCACAATCGGCCGGATCGGACTCGTATTGTTGTTTAAGTGTAAGGTTCGGCTAGCCCTCAAACCGGTATAAACCCTCAATTCTTTGAATTGACCGTTCACAGCAGGGTTATCACAGTTTTAATCACTGTATGTGAATAATAAGTAAAAGAAAAGGATACGAACACGATTTTGTCTCCTGATATTATTTCTGGAGTTTTTACTATTTTGCTTTTTGATGTAGTATAATGTCGCTAATAAAGAAATAGGCATTAATTGAAAATGAATATTTAGTCTTAAATGAAGTTGACAAAATGTAAAGGTAAATGCCACAAACTTTAGTTTTCAAACGCGTTTTGCTCTTTAAACTAACACCCTCAATTAATTATTTTTTTATGTGGCGTTTCATAACGTTAAAGCAACTATAACGCTCTAAATAAATATATTTTCGTAAATTGTTTAATAAAATTAAGTTACCCCATAAATAATCTCTGTTCCTTATAGCAATAGCCCAAATTTTAACGCTAGATGTGGTCTGGTAACATAGATTTAACACGATACACAATGCTCTTTTTTTATTTGTTTGTGTCACAATATATTCCATTTTAATTTTTCCGCAACGATATCTATTCACACGACACACGAACACTAAATTGGTACATGAACACGTGTTGAATATATTATGCCAAACACATACAAAATAGCATGTTGTATCTTGTTAAATCTATGTTAAAGACGGCATCTAGCGTTGCAATATTGGCTATTGCTAAAAGGAACACTGATTATGTATGGGGTAACTTTATTTTATGAAACAATTTACGAAATTTTCGTTGATTTTGAGCGTTATAGACTTTAAGGTATATTAAGAAAGTTGATACAGCCGAGAAACCATAGTCATTATTTTGAGTGTAAACGCGATGTTTTTATTTTACAGCATAGTACCGTAAAATATGTCGTAACAACACACTTAACATATGGGACTTCTTTACTAATTAAAAAAATAATTATTATAATAATAATTAATGTTATTTTGATCAATATGTTGCTAAGAGGCTATTGTCGGGATTCGCTTCAAAACATACGATTGGGACTATCCTCTTTACAATTATTGTTGTTAGGTATATACTTATTAAAAAATATGAAACGAATAACGTGTTTGTCTTGTTTTGGTGATTGTGTCATGCAATGTTATGGTAATATGTTCAATACTTTTAGGATAACATAAACTTAAGATTGGATATTTAAATCTATGGTTTCTTACTCGGAACGTTCATAAGATTACACGTTTATATATAATCGTTATAGTTTTGTTTTCATATATGTAATTATGTGATAAAACAAGACAGGCATCTTCTAATTTAAGATGAAGAAAACGAATGTACACAGATACTTGTAAATATGTTTATCTCTATGCAAGATATAAGTCGATATACATATTATATACAAGTTCCGTTTCAGAAATTCTTCATGTGTTTGTCCAAAACAGTTTAACCTTGTACTAAAGGCCTTACGTCAACTTACATGCGTTTAGTGTGTCTTATCTCTTTATTTGGATTGAAGCAATGGAATTATTGATTTTATCTGCATTCCAAACCTTTATCTTCACTTTCGTGAACCGGTAACCAGAATCGTTATCGTAAGCGAAATCCTTACCCCGGGTCCGCGGGAATATTTTCGAACCGCTTTTCCACTAAAATTTCGTTGACCCTAATATTTTGGTAATACAAAATACAACAATACATCAGATTTGATACAACTGCAGATTTTTGGTTTTAGAATCATGTAATGCAATAAGATTACAACAGTGGAAAAACCAATATGACTGACGTATGTGCTATCAAAGAAGAACAAACCTACTATTTTATTGATTACAGTATTCACGAGATGTCGGTTTATATCGTGTAAATTTACGGATTATGTTACAGTACAAAGGGAATACCGTAGATTGACATAAACACGGCAATAATACGTTTATGATGGAAACAGGAAACCAAAGAAGTGTTTGGAGTTCAAAAGTATCTTACTCGAATTCTCAAGTACTGTTGATGTAAAAACGCTCTATAGAACACCTGGTTTGTTATGAGCCTACATTGCCCTTAGAGATAATGAGTTCATCAATGAAAAAACATATTCCAAGTCTTCGATTAGGGCGTTTTGAATGAATGGTTGTATTTCCTTCGGAAAGTAACCACCCTGTTATTAATACATCCGGATTATTTATAATTATTTCTTACAAAATGCTTCGTTTATTGAAAGGCATTTGAAAATACCTGGATACATGTTATTAATTGTAAAGGCAATAACCTTCAGAACTTTAACTGAAATGACGTGCTAAAATACATGTGCTAACGTAGTTAAATAAAAAAAATATTTTCTTTCGATTCAGGCTCGTACATAAGATCGATGTGTATAGGTAAACATATAATACCTGTGTTATTATATATATATTTTTTAATCGGATAAAGAATATTGCTTAATTTCTGAAGAAAATGCAAAAGCTGTTCTTGCTGAATAATGTGCATATGCAATGGTTTGTTACGTTAAGATGTATGTTGATTTATTGATATACTGGTTTGTCGAACAAATGATTCAAGAGTCTAAACGTACACGAGTGGTGAAATGTGTTCCGAAAAGATTGCTCCGCGAAAATAATCAACCCAATAGAACTAACTCAATGCCATTAAGAAAACATAAGTTTAGGAAAGATGAATATGATAAATTATCTAAATATATAAAAATACAAAAGGTCAAGGCCATTGCTTAAATAATAATACAACTAAATAGATATATAAGAAATATTTTCAGAAGGCAATGAAAACGCACTTTACAAGACTTAGTGTCTTTTTAAGTCTGTGATGGGGTGGTATCCGGTGGTTTTGGTAAATTCATGATAGACTCGACCTTTGGATATTGATGACGTGTTTCAATTTGAATTTTGTAACATGTGCTGGTACATCTAGTGTTTCAAATGCCTCTAAGCTGAAGTATGGTATAGGTTCAAAGGTGTATTGACTATGGCAACTCGGTTTACTGGGGCCGTTTTGATAAAATATTAAATCTATTAATTCTCAGTAAATCGTATTGTGAAATAAAAAGTTCTTTTAATTCTGGTACTTACTAGCAAATCTTACAATATGCAATATTTTGTCGGCTCTTTCCTGAACGATAATTATGTCTCACAATCATATGCTAAATGACACGCCTTTTCATATTCTGCTGGATAGTGTATAGCAATGTGCATGCTGCGTTAAATCTGAATCGAAACGATATCCATGATCTTCTTTTTTTTATTTAATCCTTTTACATGTGTTTTGGAGTAAAATAAGACTTGTCATTATGTTGTTGCTTGTTCACACAGTACGCAAACTGCAATTTCATATTGCATTAAGATTGTTAATTATTGTTGAATCTTTATTTGTTCACAACATACATACACGCGTCTCATTTGAGTTTTGTAAAAAATATAAGCTCTTGAATCCGTAGACTATTGTAGAAGCAATTGGTAAGATTTATTATGAGATGCATACTTTATCAACCTGAAAATTCCTGTTTAATATTTAGTCATTGCGTTGAAATATGATTTTATCGCTTTGCTCATGTTATCTCATTGCTGGATACATTTTAATGTGAGCCAAATTTGATAAAAGAAAACGTATCACATTGTAAATGCAATTAACAGTTTCAAACTGTTTTTGACTGATTTAACACGTACGAAAATACTGTTATAACCGAGAAGCAAAGTAGCGCTCAGGTAGCCGGCACATGCTGAAAAATAATGTTTCTGTTTGCAGGTGCGTTATTTGAAATTGAAAATATTACAACGTGTATTACGGCTTTTTCCTGAGACGCAATACGGTGATCTGTAAGTTTGAATTCTTGTCAACTATCAGAGGATGAGATGAGATAGAAGGTGTAAAGCCAATACCCGTATTTAATGCATCACCTTTGCAGTAGCTTAGAGAAATGTTATTATGAAAGTGTGGTTGATTAAGCCTTTGAATGAGTAATAGCAATTTAATTTAGTTTGTATTTTCTTAATGTATTACTATTAACATCCGATAACATTGCTATAAGGTTCATATTTATTTACACGTGTGCGTTTTGTGTTGGTCTTAGTGTGAGGTTTCGCATGTCCGTGTTACACCCACAAATGATTTGAGTGGTTTTAACAGCTTTAATCATTATTTATGTTTAAAAATTTTATGTATCGAAATATTTACGCCCAATATTGTATGAGCGATTGGTCAATTTCTACGAATAAAAGACTAACGGATGTTTACCAGAATGTGTTCTCTTATTTCTCGAGGTGCATTAGTTTAGGCCCTACGGTCTTGGTAAATAATATAATTAAGCACTACAAACTTATTCCATTTGGTCATGCAATCAAACATGTCTTGATCAACTAATAGCCATATGTGTACTACCTGTTAAGTTATTCGTGTATTCGCATCCATTTGTGAAACCACTGTATATACCGTTTTAAACTTCCCACAGCAATTGTGAACCTGTTCAATCCGTACCGTGAAACAACACAACCGATAACGTCTTTGTTTGGTTAGATCCTTTCTTTAATTGATTGTTATTGAATTTTCAAAATAGTAATACTTTACACTTTATTAAAAATGTTATATTTAAGGTTAAACTGCAACAAAACGATCTTTCAGCACTACGATTTTGTAATCTTGTAAACCACTTTCCTTTAAAAAATAGTTCAAATTTAAATACAATTTGTGATTCTGTAAAATTGGAATTTATTATTTTCGGTTAAACATATAGTCACAACGTCACAATGATGTCTTTATACAAAATAAACATATAAAAAAAACAGTCCAATTCATAATTACGATTTAAAACAACTCATTTCGTATCCCTTGCAACATCTATGAAACTGTTTCGCACTAATTTATTTCTTTGGAGTGCGTTGCTGAGTAACACTCGGGGTGTTCTAGCAATTCATTCAAGTAGCGGCAGTTTATTCAATAATTAGATTCCGTTCAAAGCATTTTTTAAGATAAAGAAAATGATGGCTAGCATTATCAAAATAAAACTAATTAATTTGATTAACACATCATATACCTTTTGCGTTGGTATACATGTTTAGTAGTCCATCATTTCTATGAGAAACACAGAGCCATGTAGATACACACTTGTTTTTTTTTATCGCGCTATAACACACACCTTTCCGTTTGGGAACTCGGATATAATGGTTATAAAGTATACTGCATTCAGCTGATTTACAGTAAAGTAAGACATTCACAGAGAAATGAGGGACATCTCTTAAATAATGTTTGTTAACTGTTTGACATGGGGGTACACACGGGTCCTGTTTTATAAGCGAAAACCTAATTGAATCAAAATATTTTTGTTCCAAAATAAGCGATTAACATAAGAATGAGTAAATTAATACATTCCAATTTTTTATAAGAGTTTGCTGACTAAGAAACAAACAATCAGTGTCGATAAAACTGCAGTTTATAATCATTATATTAAGAAATCGCAATCTTCTTGGATGGAAAAGTCAGATGTTAACCTATTTGTTCGATTGTATGCATATTTAATATGTATACTTTAGCGCAGAACCTGCTCTACATTTCTGGACACACTGAGGCCCATAAAGTCAGATCATAGTACCTGGTATGGAAGATACAGTGGACAAGACAATCTAAACGAGAGATAAATGCCGTCGTTAACGGCGGGGTATGCTGTATGTCAATCCTGCTGCCTATAGCTTTGACACATATTCTAAATGAGCGGCACATCTTTCATTTAATATTGTTATTGATTAGAATAAACGTAGTTTTTGTTCAAACGACCACGTTTGTGTTTATAATACGCTTGTTTTGAACACAAACAACAGGGTTAAAATATAAACGTAAAAATCAGGGTACCTTTTAAAGAATGCGAACATGGGTACCTTTTAAAGAATGCGAACATTTGCATTACTTGTCAGTTATGTTTGTTTGTTTGAGTAATGTTTTGTTTTAATGTTATTTATTGTTTTGGACGCGTGTTTCTATGGTAAAGGGTAAATTATTTTTGTGTTTATTTGTTTAATTATTTTTTGTAATTGTATGCAAGAATAGTAGAATCCTCATGACATCGGCAATTATCTATGCAAGTCTCTATTTGTTATATGATTGGTACTGCAAATAAAATAACTGACATAGACTCATTAATTAATAAATTTGTTTTTTCGTTGGATAGGCACAGTTTACCGAAATTTCCTTTGTGATACGTGTCGTTATTTGTATCGACGTAGAACAAACAATTAATCATATTATAATGTAAACAGATTAGAAAAAAAACATTATAATTAATAGCACTGTATTTACAATGAGTATTGGGTATTTTTTATCCAAAAGTTGTTGAACATTTCGACAATGTCGACCGAAGGCGTCTGGCGAGAAGAAGTAAATCCGATCACGTCCCTGTCGATCGAAACACTTTTTTGAAGGGTTGTTTGGGGTTTCGTTGGGAGAGCGCGAGATGTAAATTGTCAAAGAAGCTATCCTGCGAGAGCACGGGACGAATCGTTTACTAAAATGCTGTCTACTTTATGTAATTGCATTAAGCAATTTTCATTCTTAATATAAGTTCAGAGCAAGCCTTTATGTTGTCTTCTTTCTTAATAAAATCCTCTAATAATGTTGATTTTTTTCTGTGTAGATTTTTTTATTTTTTTTGCAAATATTTTTTAACAAATATTGATTTACTACATTGAATCCATCATATCCTTACACGATGTTTGTCTTCAGCAGACGATTGTTGCAATACTCATTCGCATTATTTGTACGGTTTTGCCAAGCATCAATGACACACGTTTATTAAGGCAAAACAATATTAGTATCGGTATTTGTATTCCAATAATATTTTGTACCAGCATTGTCCTTTACAAATCTTGACACTAGAATGAGAAAATAAAAGTGAAACTTTTAATGTGACATTAAAGAAATAATCTAATAATCACAACCATTATGGGACTCAGAAACAAATCGCAGAATTATGGTGAAACACGCGACATATGCAATGAAATAATAACTTATCATTAAAAACAACACACACAGAGCTTCCTGTGTTTGGTAACAGCCGATTACCGTCACATCTTAATTTTCAACAGCATAACTACACACAATAACACATTCTCGCTAGCTTGTGACAATGCCAACGTTTACTACAAATACAAAACAAGGTAAACTTTTAAACAGCTCATTTAAAAGAATTACATCTAGGTAATAACTCATCCTTGAGCTAAACACATGGTTTAATAAAAAAAGACATGCCCTGTAAAATTAACATTGACAACAGATGATTTTGTGAGGTTAATTCAACAGTAAGCAAAACAAATATCCGTTGAAAAGAAAAATTTAAAACCATACTTGTCCTATGCAAACAACATGATAAACATATCATCAAAAATGAAATTATAATTGATACAAATAAAACTACCTTGTTCAAGTAAATACAACAAAACGTGAAAATGTTAAGAAAGGAAATGTTTATGGTAAAAATACATCACACGACATATTCAGTTAATTTATCATCATCACAAATAAATAATAAAACTCTTATCAGCAGATAGTATTTTATTTAAGATAAATGTGTCGTGTTCTGAGAAAACTGGACAAAATCCTTGTGCGTAAATTGTCATCCCAGATTAGCCTGTGCAGTCCGCACAGGCTAATCCGGGACGACAATTTCCGCTTTTATGGAATTTGTCGTTTAAGTGATGTCTCTTCTTAGCGAAAATCCAGTTTTGGCGGAAAGTGTCGTCCCGGATTAGCCTGTGCGACTGCACAGGCTAATCTGGGATGACACTTTACGCACAAGCATTTTGCCCAGTTTTCTCAGAACGCGACACAAATGAACAATTGCCTCTACAGTATAAGGTGCCACATACACTATGACATTTAACATAAACGAATGATTAAAGCTGGGGTCTCCGCCTTGGAACGGGAAATAAACAACTTTGAGGATGCAAACCAGTTTTAAAGCATGCCACACTTCAGACTACAGAAATAACCACAAAATAAGAACGTGTACATAAACTTTAACTTCATAGCATCTCAATACAAGTTCAAATTAATAAACAATACAAGATTTGATTTAATTGAATGTTAATTACTCAGTTGTGTAATATTGATGCACACCAGGTGCGACAGTAGCAATTACCTTATATCCACCGACTGCCTTTGAAGTTGGGAAATCATGTGACTCTATATCATATTTAACACATTTTAATAACTGTGTTAATATACTCTTTATATTAAGAGACCTCAAATCTTGAAAATAGACACTGAAGATAATTGATTGCAGAACCCAAACTACAATAACGAAATAAACACCAACACTATTTCATTGTTTTAATACCAGGCTGTTCAACTATATATATTTATCCTGTGGTTTAGCACAATATTTCAAAAAGAATTATTATCAATAAAACGTGATTGTTAACACCAAAAAGCTATTTGTAGGAATCAACAATCACAAGCCTGATATAAAAGATAAGCGCCTGCGTATACGAATGTCTGTCCCGATATTATTTCTGGCGTTTTATTATTCATGTAAGAGTCATAACATAATAATTTCTTAAACAAGCGACATGCAACGAAAACACGTTGGATCTCAACAAGACAAAACACTAATTAATCATTAAACATGGTCGATTGTGAAATTAATTTTACAAATGTGCTTTTTTCTTGTCAGCACACACTTAAAGTACATTGAACAAATACATATTTGAAGAGACGTTTGCTCTACTTGTTTTCAGTAGTACTTTACACCCATTTAGCAAAATGGCCGCCTGTGGATTTTTAAGATCACCACAACGTTTCCATTATCTCGCTTTTCAACTGTTGTCATGTTTAATGCGTTTCACTGACAGTCAACCGTTGTAAAGTTTATCGACAACAATAGTCTATAGATTCAATTATCAGCCATTACATGCCGTATGATGTTCACGAATTTGAAAATATCACCTTGAATGTTTAAGAATAGAGATTTGTATGACACAGTTGGACCAAAGACACACGCATTTACACATACAAATGACTTGTCACCAAAGTCATCAACGTCAAATGTAATAAATACAAACAGCCCATGTCAATACAGATTATATTTGTTTTTATGTATCTGATGAGATTTGCTAAAACACGTGCGACCAGTTAAACTAAATATGGTTACATTTTTCATTCAGTAATTTTATTTATATGATGCGATTTTCTTAAAAATGTGCGAATTTTAAACAAAGAACTGCTACTTTTTTAACTTAGTTATTGTTCCTCTTAAATAATTTGTCATATTATGGGTTGCAATCACCCATATATAGGATCTGACATGAGTTGTCATATCATACCATATTTTATTAAACGAGTTCAGGAATTTTGTTAGTAAGCGAGCCTTTGGCGAGCTTAATACCGAATTTCCTGGACGAGTTTAATAAAATATGGTATGATATGACAACGAGTGTCAGATCTTTTTTATCACATGCTTTTAAACTAAATAAAATACATTTTAATTGACCACACAAATGCTGATAGATCTAAAAGTTGTTTACTATCGTGACGTCATTTCATGTTTACGACGTCATTTAACCAAAATAAAGCCATGCGATTGGTTAGTTATTGATTCTGTAGCCAATGAAAACGCTTACAAATGATGTATTACACATGTGTAATATAAAAAAATACGTAATGGCTGTATTACATTGAAAACAAGGTATAGCATGCGATAAAGTAATATATAAGTCTTCGTGCTCTCTCAACGGAATTTTCAATACCTTGTCACAAACAAATCTTGGTCATTTTGGTTCTACGAGAATACACTCAGTCTTTTTAAAATTTAAGAAACAATACATGAACACGACATCTCTTCTTAATACAATACTTTTAATAGACTTAACTGAATCCAGACAACCTATCTCTTGCTTCTCCCAACAACATAATACTCTGAAACCATATTTCATTCAGTAACTTTTGTGAGAGCGCAAATTATCAAATCTTCATTTTTGTTTGTTTGACTGTAAAATGTATGTTTTCAGAAATACAATACTATGGAAAAAAAACAACAACATTACATCGTCATCGGTCGCAACTTATTCATTTTTAACGGCGGAATTAAACGGCAAATTAAAGACAAGAAGCTTCTGAGTCGCAAATAAGGCAGTTAAATGGTATCGTATATCAAGTTTGTGTTGTTTAATGTATTGATCGGAACACGCATCAATTTATGTGCATGTAAAATGAAACCATATTTGAGTAGCCGACAATGTTCAACACGTCAATGTTTGATAACAATTATGTGAACATTCCAAATACACAATTTTTATGAATGCGATAAACTTTTACAAACAAAACCTACTGAGATACTACACATTTTTTTTAAACAAGTAATATTTTTTTTTTCAATATCTCAATTATTGTGTTTCTATCAAAATATTCAACATAATAAATATGTAATATATTCAAATGAGAAATAATTTCATTTTCAATAAAATATTGTTTATTTAACCTCGAAGCCTATTATACACAAAAATAATACGAACGTTTTACAAAGGGTTATTCGACTATTGACAATGCGTATACATGTATCCGATAACTAGCCAGTATAAATGCAGAAAGAACAAGAAAATACATGACCGTTATTTATTTAAAAAGGGCAATATATTATGTCGATAAAAGACACCACATCTACAAGCTTATATACAATAGAGTTAGTTGGAACGTTTTACAATGCGTGAGGAGCCGTCAAGGATATATGAACGTAACACACCTAAGAGAATAATGTTTCAAGTGATATTATAAAATGCCCTATGATGTAAAACCACAGGGCAATAAGCTCTTTTTTTATTAAGCGTATACATAAAGTATGTGTATGATAACATTAAGATTAAAACTTATTAGGTGTACAACTGCGTCCATATTATGATGAATTGTTCATGCTATTATTTTAACAGACAACTTAACACTTTCCTCGGATATCTCTCTGGCTAAAGCAACAGCTTAACAATCTTCAGGAGTATTTCGTGAACTCGAAATAAGCAGTAAATGTAAATAAAACAAACACGTTTGGTATCTGAAAAAGGGGGAATGTGGACCATTAATAATAAATAATAGATACAATGGAATCGTAAGTATTTGCTACGTTTAATTAAAAAGCCTAATGCTTGTTATGATACAAAGTTCTTTTGATCGTTCAAATATATGAATAATTTAGACTTTATTAAAAACAATATAATTATAAAAAAAAAACTGAAACCTCTGTTGCATCAGCAGGAGATAAACCTTTTACTATATTTATTAATTGCAATGAACCAATGGTCAAACATTATGAAATATAACATATGTTAAAGAGTTGACACACATGCAAACAAATCTGAAACATGCACACGAATCAATAAAACTTACTTGAAGGAGCTCCAAAATTCATATTCATTCCTTGCTTATTAACAAAACATTTAATGATCATATATAGGTTCCTCTTTGCAAGAGCGAGCGCTTGCTCTGCATCTGCTCTGCAAGAATTTATCTCCTGATAAAGATTATGGAATTTTATAGTTTGATTTCTTAGATAAAAAATGTTCCATTCGAAACCTAAATATCGTAGAAGACAGGACATGTCAGTCTTGTTTATGTAAGTATATGTTAAAATTAAAATTTGTCAAATGTTAAAAGCTTAGTTAAGCACGAACAACGTATCGTGTTATAGCAATATACTTTCTAAAACGAACAAATAAAACCACGCTATACAAGCATCACATTTCTGCGATAAATTACAAAATCTCATTTTAAAAGGTTATTGAATCTCTTTACTTTTGACAAGTACTTTTTCAGAGAGTAAAGATGCAAAAGAATGATAACAAAAGTCAGGGCAGGTATTCTCAGTTATTGTGCCTTTATTAAGCTATACTTTTAATATGTGTCAGATAAATGGTCATTGGACGACAATCAGTCAGCGATAAGCATTATATAACATTTATTTAATACCAATGAACAAATCACCCTTTCAGTTGAAATTGTTCACATGGACGTTTTTTTCCGATATCATCTGAGGTATTGTCAACATTGGCAACAATGCAAAATACTACTTGAATAACTACTGAAAATTGATATGGACAGCGATGTACACAAAATAATTAAGTTTTAGGACGTAATTTGATATAGTAACATTCATTGCGGAAGCAGAATTTCAAAAGACATATAATAATGCCCTTACGACAGACATAAATGCATTACCATACGATAAAGTCGAGTTACTATTTAAATTCCATAACGCTGTTAAATTGTCCCCATTTATACAATCAGTATACCGTGCTCATCCCGCGGTAAACAAGCAACACATCTTGATAAAGCATAAGACGGTGGCAATGCGCACCACTTTGATATAGTAACACACAGTTAACGTTAATAATTTCTTAACTGAAGAATACTTTAAGAAATCATCATGCGTATTTGAACAATGTAAGGTCAGTCTTTCCTAAAGGACTTTAAATGTTTGTCCATAAATAAACCGTCTAAATCACATTATATAACAACACCCCCTCGTTTTCGCTGACGTTCATTTGATATTTGCGGGAGTAATGAGCGTATTCATTACGATTTTTCCTCACACAATGTTGTTTTAAATGTGGTTAAGGTGGCTTTGTCAACAGGCATTACTATGGACGTAAATGTATGTTGGTTTTGTTTTGTATGATATGTATGTGCTTTGAAGAAATTTTAGAGTACCGTATGTAAAAACATAATACTCACACTTCATGTTAATAATGATACTTTTACACGTTGACGTGCCTTGCATGATCTATTTTTTTGTGAGAGCAAATCTGATAAAACTTTGTTTGAGTGTAGCACATAGTCTTCTCTATTTGTGTATAATTGTATAATGATATCGTTTTGAGTCAGATTAAATATGCGGTTACTACATAAACACATGTATTGATATATCATTTAAAAAAGCGGTACAGTTTGTTCTTAAACCGTACAAGGGATTGATGTAGGTGTTTTTGAGGGTGAAAATGTATCGGCTATAATGCATTTATGAAAATTGTATGTATTAGATGAACAACAATCAAGGGGGTCGTGGTTGTTATGGATAACCTCTTCATATATGCATTTTGTACTCGAAAGGTATAACCCGGTGAGGAATTCCAGTCAACATTTAGTCAAGTAAAAATATGAGTCTTTGTTCATTATGTTGTTTGTGCTTAAGCTAGAGTTGCTTAGGTAATATATTTCTAGTTTGAGCCAGATTTTTGTAGGACTGGCTAGCGCAGTTGATAGCGCACTACAAATCCGACGTTCGCATGTTCGTTTCCCGGCCCGGCATCATAACTTGTATTGAGATCGATCATGATATCCTTACTGCGGTCATGTCCCCACTATGACTGATTCAAGAATGGCAGTTATCAGTTTATGGTATAAGAACTGATTCTTGATTGTATAAGTGCACATATATTCTTAATATAATCGTCTCATTCAATCCAATTAATTATGTTTATTTATCGGTTCCCGCATGATCAAAAGACGCATGTGTTCTACCAGACCACCAGAGCATTAGACGTGTTAGATATGACTTGGCTATCTGTACATTACACGTGTATTTTATCATCTGTATCTTGATATTAAGAAACACGTATGAGCAGTTGAGACGTATCCTTAGTAAACGCTTCTTAAAATATGTTAACACAATTAAGATGGGCATGTGCTACACGTTTTGTTGAACACCAGAGAGGAAGGAGTGATAGTGCTGTTTTTGTTTTGATTTAAATGTTAAGAAAACATGTTTTTCTATGCTTACAAGCAAATAATATCTATCCATTTTATAGCTCATGAAATATAAATAATGTCTAGTGATGAATAACACATCTTCATTAATTCTGAAAATGCTGTTGACGTGTTATCATGGTCAAAACACATCCTTTATTGTAAGTCATAGATACTCTTAAAATGTGTAAAAAAATATATCGGAAACATCACACAAATATAATATTATTGCACATTATCTTAGTATTCACATATGGTTTTAAAGACAATTATACATTAAAGCTGTTATAAGTAAATATTGCAAAAAGCCGTTCGAAAGACCAATGATTGGCTTGTGCACTTTTGTTTTATTTTAGCTGTATTAGAATTTTACTCGTACAATGTCACGAGCAGAAATATACGCTCAACGTAACAAATGAACCCAATCTGGGAATTTGTGTGAAGATTTGGTGAAAAATGAACAAGTTAATATATCTGAAATGGCAAGTTTCGCATAAACAAACGGCAGTGCCGGCGCGATTTGACTGTTTAATGTTAACACGCATTTACAGAAAGTTTGATGAAGAGTCGATGAAAACTGTGAAAAAAACTCGTGCGTGGTACAACTTTGCTTTTTTTCGAATTTTACTTCCATTTTATGTCAACACATGTTTCAATATAGTTTGCTCACGATTCGATAAATTCTTTACCAGTTAGAGAACTAAAACGGCGATTTTCCCGATTGTTGTTAACTATAAAGTGCCGAATGCGTATTGGATCGAATTTGGCATCAATTTTATGCCAACAAACAAAACCAGGAAGTTTCGCGAAGACTCAGTGAACACTGTACGACTAAGATAGAGAAAACGGCGAATACTGAAACTTGTGAATACATGATAGGCAATTACTGCAAAGCGCCTGGTGTGATTCTGCTTGCTTTCCTATTTTGCTGCCATTTTTATGGAAGAAATCATTCCAGAAAGATTGAAGAAGATTCGATGGAAATTGTACTGCTCATAGAGCAGAAACAAAACGTCTCGTCAAGAGACGGACGTATACAAACAATGTAATTTTATTTTAATGAAAAGGATGCATTGAAAGAAACCAACCAAAATATTAGCTCTTAAATCATGTTTCCAAGTTTAATAGGAATAAAATCACTCCAGAAACATTTACAGCAGTGACATTATTCTTAACATTTGAATTTTCTTTTATTTAAGTCAAGTGTCTCACAGTACACGACAAAATACGTAACACGACAGGAAACACATAGCTTATTAAAGCAGAGCTTATCGACTCAAACGGTCAATGCAAATGTAATTTGGTTTAATGGCGCGCAGAGTATTTGACATATGACCTCATACGATTTGTAAGCTTCGTTCTGAAACTCACACTAGTTGCAATTTACCATGTTTATGTTTTCTAGTGTCTGGGTATCGCGTCATTGCTTGTGTATATTAACACTACTAGCCGCATAAATCTCCCCACGTGTTGTCTGGAGAACGAACACACGATAATGGCCACTTTTGTCAGATAATATCTTGAATCAGGATATATAAACTTGCAAATTATATCAAACTAGTAAATACCATTTGTGTTCATACTGTTCAATGTTCAACGTCTGTCCCATCGAATTGTAAGAAAATAGTGTGTTTTTTTCTATACAGAGTTGGGTGTTTTCTCCTTCCTGTTCGTCTATGTTGCACCTGACCAGCTTTTTATTTTAGCCTTGACAAGGATTTCAATACATCTGGAACTGCTTGGAGACTTCGAGCATGACACTGGCTTCTCACAGGAGATTGCATCGGTGTCGTGACTTTCACGCCAACGTCGGAATCACTCCAGGTTAGTGAAGTTAATTAAAATCAAATAATCGCAGCGTGGACATAAATGAACATTGCTGCAAAAACCACTCAACGCAAACGGTAAATGGTCTTAGTGCTTTCGCAGTGCAAACGACAAGGTCGTAGTTGAATCGTATCAGACTAGCCGAATACCTAGTGTGAAGTCTGCAACGTCACCAATATTTGTGGTGCGAACTCCGCGTACACTTGAAAAAAATAACAGATAGCAAGCCCCCCCCCTTCGGCACGATGTTGGATAGTCATCACATTTCTTTGAGAGAAACTTATTTGTGCTCTTCCTACACCAACCAGTATTGATTGGTTTGCTCGTAGAGTGGACGCCAAGCCGTTGTGACCGGGGTATAGCATGTTATTGAAAGTTCTTTGCATGTTTTTCTGAACTATGTATCATGGATTTCAACACCTATATTGTTTATGTGACCAGTTGTATAGTTATTTGTGTTCATGTGTTATACATCTAATTTAATCGTGTTATTCATAGGATTTCCCACAGCCCATTACATATAACAAAACACCTGTTACGCAACACGTTCGTCCCAAATTATGTCCTTATTAAGTGTGTTTAGCAGTTTGACCAGAAATATGTACTTTTCGGACATTATAAACTTCCAATGGTATGTTTCCGAAGCAAGACTTTACAGAAATAACACTCACAATGACTACCGTATACTCGTTGTAAGTTGGTTGTTTGTAGATCGTTCTAATACGATCTTAAGTGTCTTTCTGATGTGTTGTTTTGACGTTTGTGCACCGAAATAAAGCTGTCAATAAATGTTACTTTGTTATTTGATATATTTGTAAGTCAAACGACACTTGTTTAATATATTGTCATATCGCTACCTGTTAACCAGTTTATGTATAATCTATGAAATATATTTATTGCATTGGCTTCGGTGAGTTTTAGTGCAATTATGATTTATCGTAGAATATTTGTTGGTGTGAATATGTTATTATGAAAATGTTGCATTGTCGCCTTTTTTTTATTTTATAATCATAGCCTGTGTAGTGTCTTCTAACTTGAACTATTGAACCACTAAATTACAAATATTGTTCTACATGCTTTGTATATTATATAAATAACGCACGAAGTTGACATTTGTGAACATTATTAAATGCTTATATGAACCAATGAACTATTACAAAAAGTGAAATATGTGCGTGCGCGTATATTCATGTTCTGCTCTCATATGTCTTTCAGAATATTTATTTTATTAAATGCAATGGTAACATATTTGTATATTTATAAGGAATTGTAGGGCATTGTGAAGTGCACCCTCTACAGCAGATGTATTTTTATTTTGTTATTAATATATTGTATTATTAATTTGTGTTATAAGAAAAACACACAGTTAAATTCAATCAAAATCTTAAAAACAAACGGCTTTGTATCGGTATCGGCATTGCAAGTTCACTAATTCTGATGAATTGTATATAATCGAGAATATAATATTAACTTAATAACATTTATATCCTTTGTAAGTGGTGTTTACTTAAAAAAAAAGTTCTATGCGGTTAAAGAAGGTATTTGTAATTTCAAAATGGCATGATATTATAGAAAGTGTACATGTAACAAAACTTAGCCCAATATCATAAGAACACATCTGCGCAAAACAAGACGCAGATGTGAAACATTTTTGTTTCCTTTCATCGTAATCAAATAAGTAGTCATTCTATTATTTCTTATATACATCCAACCACAGAGTAATCGAGGTGTTATGTATGATATTGTGTTGCTTGTTTATTTCTGAAATGATATGAGGTATATTTTTAATTATACTTCTAAACTGTGTTATGGAAATTTATCAGGGCCAAGAGTGCGGTTTGAATCCAGAGAAAACCCAGTAAACTGTAAACCATAACTTTTTGCATAAGCCTTTGCCAGTTTTATTCAAGGTTTACCACTTTGCTGTCTTATACTGTTTGACAATTGGTTATATGTCATACATAAATGGTATCATTATCAAATGGGAGTCTATGTGTCTTTAGAAGGTAAAAATAGATATTCAGTATAGTTCAAATATTGTTCTTATTTGTAAATAAGTCGAGTGCTGAATGTATAAAATAGTTGGGGTAGAAACGTTTGTGAAAACATTTAAACACTACATGCACGTTTTTGTAACAAACACTATCTGAAACTTAATTGCGCTTTGTAATTCCTTATCAACAAAATTTCTAAAGCCATTACATTTCAGTAACGAGCACATTTCGAAATGCAATCGCTGTTTCATTATTTTACACTATCGTAGAATGTTTTCTATGAATGACATTCGACACATAACCATCGATATACAGAACAATTTCGTTTCCGTTTTCAAATCTGCAGTTTTTTCGAGTAAGAATTTGTGTTGCGAGAGTAAAAATGACATAATTATTGAGCGATTAATTAAGTTGAATTTTCGCAATGCATAAGGTAACTCTTCCAATGACATGATACCATCATGGGGCAACGGATGTTGCAAATGTCTTTAGTAATAAGCTATGGTTATACATGATAAATGATAATTTAAAATTCATTGTGTTTAATGCACATGCATGTTGCGCATTATTTTTAAACACCACACTCATATGAGTTTTCTAAATCAAGTTGTAAAATTTCATTTATCTTTGGTAGCATCCGATTCATAGGGTTATCGGTTTTCATTGTTTTTTCATCGTTTTGTGTAAGTTCCATTTTAGTTGTTGCGGTTTAAAATGTGTCACACTTTAAAGTTACATTGATACATGTATTAGTGTTATAATATGTACGATTGTTTTGAGTAATTGATTTAATAATCGATTCGAGTGTATGCGTCAATCGAGTACATTGAATATCCTATGGGGCTTAGAGCTGTTATCGATCAATGTCCTTCATGTAATAAAGAAAAATAAAAAATTGAACTCCATACAAATTGATAAATAAGAGATTCAAACTAAAATTCATGGGCATCAATTCGCATTAGGATTTGCAAAACATATTTGACATTTGATTGGATTAAGTGAATTTTGAATTTAAATAGATGATCTTAATTTTATAAAATATTACTTATATTTTGAAATTAATATAAACAAATAAATACAGAATATATATATAGGTTGTCATCTACTCTTATGCTTGAAAATAACGAATTTGCCAACATGCGCGCTACATCTAGTTTTTTCACTTCTATATATTACAAAATGCAAATCGGTTTGAAGCATATTCCTCTTAACAAAGAGACATGGAAACTAAGGTATGAAACATGTTTTTCTGTGTATGTTGAAAAGCAAACCTGGGAAACCGGATTATTCACAAACAATATTCATTCACAATTGTTTATTAACAAACTATAATAGCAAAAATTTGAAATGTATCTGGTCGCAAAACTAGACCCTTTTGTAATAATGGAAATGTATACAAGTACACAAACACACGATGACACAGATGTGCATGTCACACCAATTAGTATCTTGTTCGCACGACTTTATGACTGGTGAGAACCACTAAGTAAGTCGTGATATCATCGCACTTAATTCGACGCATCATAATATAAGCCAATATGATGTTTTTTTGAAAATATCATTAAAACACAAATAAAGTCAGCGATGTACCCCACCCAAAAATACAACAACACGCCTGTCTGTGGCAGTTATAAGAATTAGCATTCCTACAAATAGAAACGGTAAATGTCATAATCGGTCAACATCACAACGTAATCTAGAATAATTGGAGACTTACGGTTTCTGGTACCGACCCTACCCTAGTCTGCGACATGCAATACAATGAGACTTTAAGATGTATTGTTCCCTTGTAACATACATCACTTAAAGTGTCTGGCATTTAAATCATACATAATTGTGTTTGTTTAACATATTCTGGTTTACTCACTATTTAATGTTAAAACAAAATAACTATTATTTGCATAAACATGCTACGTTTTGACAATATTTCGCGGTAAAGTTATAATATATTCATCATATAACGTGCACAGTCATATTCAATAATAATAATAATAATAACTATATGATACAATAATTTGCACTATATGATACAATAATGTGCTCTATATGATACAATAATGTGCACTATATGATACACTAATGTGCACTTTATGATACAATAATATGCACTCTATGATACAATAATGTGCACAATATGATACAATTGTAAATGTGCGCTATATGATACAATAATGTGCACTATATGATACAATAATGTTCACTATATGATACAATAATGTGCACTATATGATAAAATTGTAAATGTGCACTATATGATACAATAATGTGCACT
>VMBQ01002157.1:0-71426 GCA_007657795.1 Dreissena rostriformis
AGATCTGAAAAAATGGTGCACATTTTTATCAACTTAATAATATGAATCTGTGCTTAAAATATTAATAGTTTTGGTAATTAAAATATAGTTAAAAACAAAAGTGTTACCTTCTTCTTAAGTCCATTTGCTTTGGGGTCTTCTGTTTCGATCTCACCAAGGTATTTCAACAGGCTGTCTGTGGTCCTGTACACAGTTGTCAATGCCTGGAAATATGATAGCCATCTCACAGAGTGGATCTCTTTGTAAGTTAGGGTAGGATCATCAAGAAGTTGCTGAACCTCGTGAATTCTCGCAGCTCGCTTCGCACTACCCTTAAAGGAGAAAACATCTTTTAACTTTCATAGGTTTTACTGAAAATTTTGCCTGATGATTTTTATTCAAGTTTTTGAGATGCACATTTATTTAGTGAGTAAGTTGAACTTGTTTTACAATTTAGCTTTGATCAGTCATAATGATATCTACCAATTGCTATGTTATAATTTCTTAAGAAATCAAAATGTAAGAGAGTCTACTTAAACATGTTGCCATGTAACCAACCAGTAATTTACCTTGAAGTAATAGAATAAGTCTGTGAGTATTTGCTGGTGTTGCTTCAGATGAGGGATTTTGTCTGCCGCTTGAGAAGTGCAAAGGGCCAACTTATGCGCTACACAATGTACATCGTTCATATGGGGATTTTCACGCTTCATTAAAGCAGCATAGCCTAAAACAAAAGTTACATTTAGTATAATCATAAATGGTTTGAATGTCAATTTAAACATGATTAAATATTATAGAAGAGGGCAACTATAATCAACTAACTATGATTCCAAAAACGTGGTTGAAAAATTGTTNGTTTGAATGTCAATTTAAACAACATGATTAAATATTATAGAAGAGGACAACTATTATCAACTAACTATGATTCCAAAAACGTGGTTGAAAAATTGTTGAAAACATGTATTTGATATGTGGTAAAGGGTTAACCTTTGGTATTTAATCTATTAGTAATAGTTTCCCACTTCATAATTTTATACATTTATTGAATAATTATAATATTTACCTGCATTTTTCCCAGTCATGACAGAAGCACCATCTGAGCCTTAACTCATAATTTTGGCAGGTGGAATCCCTCTCTTTCCAAATTCCTCCAAGATTGATGTGGCTATCCCTTTTCCTGTTGCATCTTGGCATTCGATATTTGTAATGAACCTGGTGGATGGCTTCATGTCATTTGTAATAATTTGAGTGTACAGGACGCGACGTTTGTGGTTGCTAATATCAGTGCTCTCATCTGGAAAGTCCAATAATAACAAATGCGATTTCGGACGGACTCGCTACTTGAAAAAAGCATGCGTCGTTCGGATGCACATATTCTAAAACTGTGCATCTACGGAAAAAGTTGTGCGTCTAGGACGCAGGACGCAGAGGTAAAAAATCACTGGATGTCGTGTAAACCACGTTTTTCATGCGCATTTAGATGTGTAGAACTTCTTTGGTAGAGGTCAACACGATGCTCAGGCAACACATCCGGTTGTACGGATTCTTGTACCAAATAAACGCATTCTGAATTGGGGACAATTTCAGGCTCAAAATATGATTTGCATGTTCCTAAATTGGTGTTTTTGAATACTGTAACGTCGGAAGGACCATAATTTAACAGGTTCAAGTTGACCAAACCGGAAGTGGTGTCTCTCAGGCAGCTCATTACGCAATTTTCACGATGTGCCATAAGATCAAAGGAGGGTTCAATCATGCCAATAGGTGATAAGTGTTCTTTGAGCGGTATTTCAACTGAGACCATTCTACGTGAATATGGTGGAAGTTTGACTGTCTCTTTCAGCTGCACTCTGCATATCTGGTTCGCCTGCCCACCTGTCCAGAATGGAACAACATTTTTGCCCATGACTAAACACGACCGTTTGTAATTGATGCTATCGACGTATGGCTTGAGAAAATCTTGGCCCAATATACCACCGGTTTCCATTTCACATGCAATAAAGGTGTGATCAAATCTCTCCGTAGCCATGTGGATTATAAGGTCGACGCTGCTACTGACTTCCATTGGCTGCCCATTTAGAGTTTTAATAATCTTTGTTATTGGCCGAAGTTCATAGGGTATTTTTTGACCTTTTTGTTGTAATGCTTTGTCGGAAATCAACGATGTTGTGGCGCCAGAGTCAATGAGAAAGTTTACTGACATGGACCCAATATAACACGTCACATAGAAACCGTTGTCGTGTTTGTTATCCCCCGCCATAGGCGGAGGGATATTGTTTTGGCGTTGTCCGTCCGTCCGGCACTTTTGTGTCCGGAGCCATATCTTGAAAGTGCTTTAGCGGATTTCATTGAAACTTGGTATGAGTATACCGGTATATATGGATAAGAGGATGATGCACGCCAAATGGCATTGTACACCTTCTGTTAATTACGGAGTTATGGCCCTTTGTATTTTGAAAAAATGCTTTTTACTATAGGTACTTCTGTGTCCGGAGTCATATCTTGGAAGTGCTTTGGCGGATTTCATTGAAACTTGGTACGAGTATACATTATATATGGATAAGAGGATGATGCACGCCAGATGGCATTGTAAATCTTCTGTTAATAACGGAGTTATGGCCCTTTGTATCTTGAAAGAATGCTTTTTACAATAGGCACTTTTGTGTCCGGAGTCATATCTTGGAAGTGCTTTGGCGGATTTCATTGAAACTTGATATGAGTATATATATGCATAAGAGGATGATGCAAGCCAAATGGCATTGTACACCATCTGTTAATAACTTTGTATCTTGAAAACATGCTTTTTGCTATAGTCACTGTCCGGAGCCGTATCTTGAAAAAACGCTTTTTATGTATGAGTATACTTGGTGTGAGTGTATATATAGATATGCGAAACCCCATCACAGGTACAAATGAGTTTTAAAAAAAGACAAAAGGCACAACCCTTCACTTATACCTTTTCTTAGATAGTTCTGCACCCATCCATAAACAAATAAAATATCAATTCAACGAATTTGCTTGTTGATATTTGATTCAGATCTAGCAGAATGAACTTCGCCACTTGTAGGTTCAAATATAGGCCGATTTGTGTACAATAAGACTGACTCTTGACCTACAGAGTCAGCGCAAATTAGTTTTCCGGCCTCTGTGTGTCATTGATACGCGGGTGTTGTATGTGGCTTTGTGGGCGTATTTGTTGTGTGATTTTTAAATTGTCCCCTGTGACATTCCGGACATTACGTCGGGGGCGAGGATACGCGTTCTGAGGACATGAAGCCCATAGATGGTTCGGCGAATTGCAACCAAAGCACAGACGAGTAGACGGCCTTGATGTCGACGAATCGGAGTAATGACCGTTGGAATGTGACTCGATCCTAGTCAAGCGTGCTTCAATGCGTTTTAGGGTACCTTCTATATCAACACTTTCAATTGACCTGACGTTTGAGACTGAGTTATCTTATATTGACTCGTAACGTTCGATGACGGAAACCGATTTTTTCATAAAATGCAATCATGATCCATGCATCGACACTTCATCTCGGTCGACACTAACTTACATAATTTGACTGATGGCTAATTTCTCTTGGGTACGATGGTCGAGGTCCGAATATGCTTTCTGCGAAAGCTGTCGTAAATCGTCAGCAAGGGAAGCAATAGATTCCCCTTTTGCGCGGCGGCGATTCTCCAGTTTACTTAACCATAGACACTGGTGTTTGCTGCTGCTTCGAAATCTTTCCGACAATCTTGACGTAAGTAATCTATAATTGCGACGTACTATGTCTGGTAGACCCATATAAAAGTTTTGCGCCGCACCGCGTAAACTCGCAGCAAGCATAAGGACACGCGTCCTTTCGTCCCAGTCGGACAATTCCGCGCAATCGCGAAAATGAGATAGGTACTGTTCAAAGCCGTTTGTCAAGTCATATGTATCGGGTTTAATAGTGACTGTACGCTGTGGTCGGTCTGAATACAGGAAGTAATGATCCCCTTGGTTAAAGCGCGGATGTTGGGTGCTGTTGTTGGTACGATCAGAACGCTTAAATTGTGTGGATTCGCGTTGTTGCATATAGCGAGAATCTGAGATCTCTTCGAAGCGGACCTGTCGTCAATCGCCGGCCGACTCATGGTCTTGTGACGATGGAGATTCGTAACCGTCTATTTTGTTGATAGTTGCAGTTTCTGAAGAATGTGAATCAAAAGATATCTCAGGATCGGGGGAAGCCATAATGGCTACTGTTTATGTGGCCAAATTCTTATGTTTGTAGATCAAGTCGAGTTGTTGGTTAGCGTATAGTTGCTATCGCTCTTGTTATAATTTAAAAATATAATATCCCACTTCTGACACCAAAATTGTAGGCACCCAGGGGTGTCTCTAAGTCGAGCGGGCTCTTGGGTCGGGATGTGCTAATTAAACATGAACAGCTTTAATGTTTCATAGACTTTATTTCGTGCATGTCATTTCAATAATCCTTAATAATAAATGTCGTAAAACTTATCTCTGTTGCTGAGTAGTATCGTTATGATGTTCAAAGTTGTCAATGGGGCCATTTGTATTGGTCGAAATTCAAATAAGCATACAAGGAGTATTATTGCTATTAAACTGATGTATTACCATTGACACTTCTGGTTGAGTTCGACATGCTGAAAGAGCGAAGAGGTTTGGCGCGTAACGACACTTATTACTGGCAGGCTGACTGGCCCCGATTGACTGGTTTAAGCGCCTTGTATAGGCATCAAAATGCTAGAACTGAATGCTGCATTGCTGGCAGCCAATCAGATTCCAGAATGCAAAGTCAGATGCTGGAAGTACCGTGGCGGTACTTCGGTTAAACTATTTTAAGAACCATAATATTGTGAATACTTAATCACTTATTAACATATGCTGCAATATAAATCTGCATTTTTACATAGATAACTAAAGTCTCTATAACTGGAAAATGTTTTGTGTATTTTTTTTTTAGGTTTATATATATATATATAGCAATAAATCAAAAGATGTTTAGTACAATTGAAGGCAAAAGATGATCAATCAGAAACCTGTTCTAAATAAAGTGACATGGTAAAACAACATAAGGGACTTCATTTAAGCAACCAAGAGCTCGTGCAAACTTTAACAGCTCATTTCGAAGTCGAGAACTCATTATTTCTCAAAGTGCTATTGATGCCGGTTGGAAGCTGGCATATCCTTCCGCCCGAGATATTGGTGATTTAACGGATGCAAACATGTCCTTCAGTCCGAGATATTTGTGATTTAACGGATGCAGACCTGTCCTTCAGCCCGAGGTATTGGTGATTTAAAGGATGCAGACATGTCCTTCAGTCCGAGGTATTGGTGATTTAACAAATACTCCATGGCAGAGACAAGCGATAACATTCGGAGACAAGCCATATACTGAAATAATGCATTCAATGACAATCATTGACAGCCATTGGATTTTTTGTGTCATTTTATATATGGCCATCCGCTCAAATTCCATGGAAAAATCTCCGTTTATATAAGTTGATGGTATTTTATAATAGATCTATGATCTCAGCAAAAAAGTCTTAAATAAATCGAAGCTGACATCGAAGCATTCATGGGCAAAACAAACACATGGAAATATATAAAAGGGATGCAACAGGTTAGTAAATCAGTTGATCTTTATGGTTATCTTGTAATTAACCGGTCATCCGTAAAACTTCGAAATGTTAAATATAGATTTCAAAACTGTAATATTACTGCTATAATACATGTTCAAGTTACCTCTTCAAACCAAAGTAAATAAATTGCCCCTTACCTCTTTAATATAACCGGTAATATCTTGTTATCATGTAGTTTTTAACATGAACATTAGTCTAATAGATTTGAATTTGTATATTTGTAATTGGTATTTGTTTCTCCTCTGTAAAGCAGTTGCATAAGAAATAAGAAAACCAAATGAAACATTTTCAATGATTAATTTATTATGCTCCCCTAAAAAATTACGGTTGAGCATATAGTCGCCGCTTCGTCTGTCCGTCCGTCCGTGCGTCCGTCCGTCCGTGCACAATTTTTGTCCGGGCTTTTTCTCAGCAATTAATGACCGGAATTCAATTAAACTTTATGGGAAGCTTCACTACCAAGAGGAGATGTGCATATTATCGGCCGGTTCTGGTCGGATGATTTTTCACAGAGTTATGGCCCTTCGAAATTTTCCATTAACTGTACATATAGTGCAATTCTTGTCCGGGCTATTTCTCCCCAACTACTGACTGGAATTCAATGAAGCTTTATGGGAAGCTTAACTACCTTGAGGAGATGCGCATGTTAGTAGTGGGTTCTGGTTAGATGATTTATTTAGAGAGTTATGGCCCTTTGAAATTTATCTTCATACGTCCATGAAAACAAAATATAAAATCTGCTGTTCTTTTGAGTTGCTAAACCATCCATCGTATTATTTTGTCCAAAGTTATGCCCTTCAAGACGTTTCCTTTTATCTTAATATATAGTGCAATATTGTGACAAAAAAAACTTTGGGGAGCATCACCCGTCTCCGACGGTTTCTTGTTTTGATAGGGTAGCTGGCGTTCGCGTCGTGCCGCATTCTAGTATAATACGAGAGAGCACACACCATGATTTTCCGAATGAAATTAGAGATTTTGACCGACTTTTAAATTGTAAGTGTATATATCCGTCCGATTCACTGTTTCATACCAACCGTATTAACTTATCAAATTGCACTGGAATATTTCCAAGAAAACTTGTGAACGTTAATCAGTTAAAAATTAACTATTTTGCGTTTTGCGTTTACATAATTTATAGACCAGTTGTAGACCGTTAACGTTTTCCTTCAACGGTAGCAGGTTCGAATAATGCTGAAGGCTACATATTTAATATACATGTACTTTTATTTATACTTTAATTACTTTACACTGTACATTCTGGTACATATGTCTCTGTTAGTACAAATTTATTTAAAAATTTCCAAGTCTCAGAACAAGTCTCCTTGCATAGAGTCCGTAAATAAATCGTGTACCACTGTTGTTTAACCCGACTTAAGTATTAATATAATTGGTCCATGAACGTACACATTTGCAGAAAATATGTCGTATTTCAGTAAAACCTACCAACAAATATATTTCCTGGGTAAGCCTGATTTCACAGTGCTAAGTATTCATATGTAACCCTGTAGCAGACAGCTATCTCCTTAACCCTTACTGAATGATATGTGTGAACAACATAGGCAACGACAGTTCTATAATTGATTTTATTCGCTAAAATTGAACTTGGCATAAACCAATAATGATGATGAACGTAAAACCATACAATGTAGTTTTTGCATATACATAATAACATGAAAATGTGATTTGTACACCCTACATTGTACATTAGAATGACTGCTTGAGATGAATTACGAATAAATGGGTTGTGTACTATATGATGTTAGTTTTTTTAATCTTGTAAACTAGAAGGAATTTAGCTGTTATTTGTTATAAACTGTATTTCATCGTGCCTAAGAAGTATGTTGCTCTGGCGCATGCGTACACATTTAGAAATTAAATTGTATTTAAAATCTCTTGTATAGCTTTTTAAATTGAATACCAATGCAGTGAGGTAACTTGTATATGTATATGATATATTCTGGGCTAAATGTGAGAGGTTCGATGCGTCATTCAACCGGTTTAAACACCTAATCTTTCATGACATTTATTTTAAAAATACCAAATATATTTTAGACTTTTTTGCTAAGATCATGGATCTATCATAAAATACCATCAAATCAGACAAAGAAAGGATATTCTGTAACAACAATTATGTGATCCGCTATATACAAGTTTTCGTAGTAGCTTGCAAAATGTTAAAGGTCTTCGTTTGGGTTGTTTAAAATTGTCCATATTTTGTCTTATATACGGTTAATACAAATCAGCAGGCGTTAACAGCTGGGGGCATTACCTTTGCCTGGTAAATGAAAGAAATCGGGGTTTCCTTGAAGTTCGCCGAATCTCACACTTAGCTACCAGTGTACATAGCCGCACATCAATTCCATTCCATTGTTCTATCCCTCAAGTCTTTTCATCAGAGATAAAATAGTTTCATGTTGAACATGAAATTAATATCGATATAATTGATCTCTTATTCACATTAGGATATCGAACACAATCATATATTTATAAATGTAAACATGTACAATCTAAAGTTCTCTCAACACATTCAATTCGAAAAATGAACAAGTGCAACTAGGAGTCAGGCGTCTCTATGTATAACATTATTTTTTTCCCATTTTGTGGTGGTAATTTATTTCGTTGATCCAAGCAAGTAAGCAACTTGAAAGTGATCTGAAAAGATGACGTTTTTTTCTGAAATATTGTAAAATTATTTATAAACGGGGCAACTTAAATAAAATGGTTTTAATTTTGCATTGGTCGTCTCTGAAAACATATACACAATTTTGAAAACACTTATATTTGGTTTTGTTCTCAATATTTACAACTTGATGCAAATAGTTGTTTGACTTTCACAGAACAGATAGAAACACAAAGACACAAGTCTTCATTTACTTAAAATTGAGATCAACGATATATATTTTACGGCATTAAGCAATATATATGTTATCACTAATAAACAATAATTTTAAATTGAGGTTTAAGGATTTAAATTAACGCTGTAACATGTGTTAGATATGCACAAAGGAAGACGGTAGGTATCGCGAGCAAAATAATTGCGCCGGGACATTTAACAAGACAAAAGTACAGTTATGTTTCGGAGGAAATTACGCGTGACTTTTATAAAATTATTGTAATAAATTAATAAGGTTTTGTTTAAATCAAAACTGGTTACCAAATTGTGTTTCAATATAACAAGTTAGCTAGATTTATTTTACAAAACGTCACAAATTCGTGCGAAAATAAACAGATGGGGTATTTTACCAGCAATTTTTAACTTTAACGTTTTAAAACACGCTGTTATGTAGGCTTTACACGAATGTGTTTACTAATCTTTTAATACTTTACCATTTTGTGACAGAACCATTTGTAATATGTAACGACAAAGTCGAAAATTTCACCAGTTTCTTATCTAATGACGTAAAACATGTAATTTGGGCACCTCGCGTACACATTTTTATGCCCCCTTTTTAAAAAAAGGGGGGTTATATTGTTTTTGGCCAAAACTTTAATAAATCTTAAAGTTTTGTCATAACTTTTGCAATATTGAAGATAGCAACTTCATATTTGGCATGCAGGTGTATCTCATGAAGCTGCACATTTTGAGTGGTGAAAGGTCAAGGTCATCCTTCAAGGTCAAAGGTAAAAAAAANCATGTAGTTATCAGAATGTAATTGTATGAACGAAAATATGAACTATAATAGATATTAAATTGTACTAGAATTCGTATATGGCGTTGTTGTTGAATATTTCGTTTCACCTTATACGGAGTAATTAATATTATTGGAAAGGGACGGACTTGCCCTATTCGCAATGTAGCAAAATGTAATTGATGCGAATCTCGTCATTATGGAAATATGCGCATGACGTGAAAATGAACAATAAGCGACTACGTGACAATCTAACCTTATATCTAACACTCGTGGTGAAAAGCGATGACACGAACGCATTACAATTTTGTTCTTCATTGCTAAGATGTAATGGAAATCTCCTGTTGAAAAGTGTTGACACTTCGCTCATATCGATATTCTTACTATTTTCCATCCAAACAATATCCAAAACGAAAAATAGTCAAAACATCGATACGAGGGAAACATATATTTCCAGACATATATTCAAATTATGTGTATATCCCGGCGAACCAACCGTGAGAAGCAGTAGTGAAAAACATATTATTTACCATGTTTATTGAAAAATATGTCAAGCTATTGAAAGTTGGAATTTGAATTACAATTTATTTCAAGCGTATCTTCAGCACATGTTTGTTTTAAAGTACAAAGATTAACATTCGATAAATGGAAGACTTTAAAGGTATTTGCGTGTTTTCAAGCAAGTTATAGAATAAACACAATTTTCCGAAAATTGTGTCCGCGATTGCGGCCAAGACTATGCAGCCGTCGGGTAGGTGCGGCTGGCAGTTGAGGGCCGGAAGTACGCCGTCACCGGGTGGGCTGGGTCCGAGCCGCAATTCCGCCAGTAATAGGCAGCCTGATATAGACACGCCTCCTCCTGTTCATCTGATTACGAATACACAGCAACACTATGTAAACAAGGGTTGATACAGCAAAAGCATGAAGTATATTTATTGGAAAGGAATGTATTATGTAGACATTACCTGGCCGCTAAGAAATATTCTTTAACAGGGCTCTGTAACAAGAAACGCAAATTCACCAATTCAATAAGTTGTACAGTCTAAGAAAAACCGTTCTATATGCTCCCTATTACATTTTACAAATTCACAGACGGCATAAGTATCGGCACGAATTGGAAATGGTCATGTTTGTTAATACTTTGTTCGTAGATAGATAGATAGAAAGAGATAGATAGATAGATAGATAGATAGATAGATAGATAGATAGATAGATAGATAGAATTAAATAGGTGACAGAGTATTCTCCACAATTAAATTCAAATACCAACCGGTATGCAAATTCGCTGCTCCCCATGAATCGTAGAACATACTGCGAGGTTTTGGGATAATGTTGCACTGCTGGGCGTGGATCCAACATCCGGCTCCTGCGGTCCTGATAGCACCTATGATGCTATGCTGATATCAGTGTTTTGAAAATGTCAGACCGTTTATTGATACTCGTGTGACATATGTGGACACGTTTTATTATTGCGGTTCTAATATATTGTAAAGTGCAGTTGTGGAAATATATTATGGTAATTAAGACGAACAATCAGCAATTTGTACCCAATGTGTTTAAAACAGACAACACAATATGTAACATAAATCGTCAAATAATTCGTTCCCCATATTTACCCGTTGGTCTATAAATAGCCGTTATAGGATGGTTCGCAAAAGATCCGCAGTACTGCCATGTCCCCAGCGCCCTTCCTAAACATATCGCTTCGTTATGGGCTTCACTGTGACTCTCATCTACTCGGAAGATACTTCCGGTAGTTTGAGCGTGGCCGTCCGTCGGCCCTTCGTGCTTCGGACATCCGTACATCGATTGGAAACACCCGTCACCCGCCATTGTCATTGCGCCTTAAAGGAACGTAATGGAACAATGGATAGATTATGTCAGGGAGTTGAGGTCCATATTTTCAACTAATTTGCACACAAACATAATTGAATTGAAGATTTACAACTTTGTTTTAAGAGCGACAATGTTTTCGGGAAGGAATATTATATTAACGTTTTGGGCATTGCTAAATAAATTGAAGTTGGTAGCATACAATTGTGCAAATCAAGCAAAAACACATATTAATTCCAACAGTAATAACGTAATCGCATATCGTTATTGTATGCCATTTAAATAGCAGCAGTACTGTTTTCATTCAGGGGACACATTTAGAAGGGCTAAATTGTATTTACAATAATACGCTTACCAGATGGCCCGTATATTGCCACGACCTCTTCGTTTACATGGCTTCCACAATCGTGCCATTGCTGTACAGCAAGTGCGAAGCATGCCGCCTCGTTGTCGTCTGCGTGCGCATGCGTGTCCCGGTGTGTGCCCACGGCGCTCGGGTTTGCAGTACACTTGGAGATAACTAACCAGCAACCTGTAGTACCAAAACAAGGACATTGTTTTCTGTTTTGGAAATAAAGCTATTTAGAAATGTTAAATGAAAACATTTGGAACATAGGACCTGCATTTAATTCTTCTTGTTTGCAAGGTACCTATAGATAGTATCGATTGTGTATATGCTTCATTCGGCCAAGTAACCAATATCAAACACATATCGTCCAGCATTTTTTATTTGTTAAATGCTGTTTGTACAATGATTTGAAGCAAATTGATTGAAACGTGCGATATTTACTACTTGAATATACAACCGTAATTTCAATGTACTGGTAAATGCGGGATTTAGCTGTGGTAATACACACGCGTTTTGTACTTGTTTGTAAATTATATTTATGCAAAGTATGCCCGATGTGATGAATTTTACAACGTTACAATTTGTGCTTCTGGGTAACAACAATAACATTATTAATTTGAGGCACGTCATTTGCACGAACTGTTCTTTCACGATTTACAATATTCAAATTCAACATTTTTATCAATGTTGTAAATGCAATACAATGAGATTTAACCATATACAAGCAACAGTATGCAAGGTTTGTAAAAACTACTACCTGTATGAGAGACGTTGTAAAGGTTGTTAGTTCGAGCTCCATCCGGTAAATAAGCAGGAGCCGGCGAAGTGGTCAGAGGCGCCTTAGATGTGCATGGCCCCGTGGCAGGGGTCGAACTCGGGGTCGAGGGAACTGACGGGTACAAAATGTTTGAGTGATATTGTTACAGGTTTATACACTGAACTTTAAAAAACAAAAAAAAAAATTATTTATTTTCATGATACGGATACAAATTTAAGACAATTATATTTAACAATAATTGTATAACCCGACAGATATGTAATGCAAACACAGTCACATGGTGTAATGGATAATTTTTCTGTCGTCGGATTGGCTGATCGCTGATAAATAATGGTCACACAAAACGTGTTTATTTAGATACTTTTGTCATTCGAACCTCTGTTCAGGTGTACTGGTCCGACCCGCACTTTGCAGCCGTATTCGCCAGGGGGAAGCACCTGTAAGAAGCCGACTTCATTGGCCCATTCCCTGGCAGAACACCGTAACCGGAAGTCGAGGTGAGCGACGTCATAGAAGTCCGTACTTCCGAGAGTCTGATATCGTTCAAGTATAAAAATAAAACAAAATATAAATTACTCGTACGTAAAAAAGTCATTAAGATAATGTGTATCAGTTTGAGCATGTGCAGGTTCAGATATATTAAATAACAAAAGATCGCTATAGCATAGTATAATTTTACGAAACCACATACATCGTTTAAAGGGACTTGTTCGCAGTATATCAAAATGAGAATTTTTCAACTTTTTGTTACAAATTCAAGAAATAAATTAATAATGTACATCAGTGTGCGAAATAACACTAATGACGCAAACTTATACTAAAAATACACTTTAGTTTACAAAAAATCATCGTTAGAAATTGATAAAATTATAAAGCGTCTCAGACGCGAAACGATTTGAAAATTTCGATTTCTTTTGCTATCGTTATATTTTGTAACAACACGTGTTTGATTATACAAAGTATCAAATAAATGGCAACCCATGTGAAGACGGATTGTCAGGTCCGCACATAATGTAGTCGTTAAGACTCAACGACAACTCGAACATAAACTCTGAATAACACACACAAACACGTGAAGGCGGATGGCTGAGTGGTTTCGGCGCTTGGCTTTTACTCCATGGGTCAGTGGTTCGAGCCCTGGTGTGTTTAACCTTTTTTTTACTTTTATAATTGCTTTTATATTGGAGCTTTTTAGTTCTGATGTTTATATGTATCAATTTAAAGCATTTTATGACAAACTTCAAAACATGCCAAAATCTGTGAACAAGTCCCTTTAAACAACATAAAAAAAATACGCAAGGCATTTCGGTTACGGCCAATAAGAACCGAACCAGCGACACATTGTTACGTATGCCTAGACTTGTAGAATACCAAAAGTCAGTTTACATTATGAAAGCCATATAAACATTTCTTTAATGGCTTTAAATATGAGTGGCACATGTATGTGATATCACTTACGAATAACGTATTGGTCTCGTTGTACAATATAACGTTGTCCAACCACCCGGTCTTCATCGGTATATATCCGACCTTGGCATTATTAAAGACAACATTGTTGTGTATTTGGTTACCTGAAAAATGTTATAAGACAAAAATAATTCGGTCGATAAAATAATGTCAACATGTACCATTAAGTACATAACAATATACATGTTTCACTCCGGCTCATCGACATGATTTTAACCTTCATACAAATAAATCGGTCAAACAATTTTACATTAAAGCAGTAAAGGCCATCCTTTGTTGTATTGTATATAAATTATATACAGTAATTACTCTATATTTTCGGACACTTAAAAAAGATAATTCTGCTATGGATTTAAGATAATAATTTCATGCGTTTTTTTGTTTTTTTGTTTTTTTTTACGAAACAATAAAATGTACTCGAAGTACAAACGTTTGTATTTTGTATGAACCTCTACACTTTTAGTATTTTGAGAAAGGGGCTATTCACTTCGATAACATAATTATGTCGTGTTCTGAGAAAACTAGGCATAATGCTTGTGCGTAATGTTTAATCCCAGATTAAACTGTGCAGTCCACACAGGCTAATCAGAGACGACACTTTCCGCCTAAACTGGATTTTCGCTAAAGAGGGAGACATCATTTTAACGAAAAATTCCATAAAAGCGGGAAGTGTCGTCTCTGATTAGCCTGTGCGGACTGCACAGGCTAATCTGGGATGACAATTTACGCACAAGCATTTTGCGCAGTTTTCTCAGAACACGACATAATTGTTAATAGGCACTTATTGCCAAAACAATTATTTTCAGATAATCATAATCGGCAAATATTGACATCATTCAGTTGTTCTTGAAATCAAAACAAAACTCATTGGTTCGTTACGGCGATCATTTTAACTTCACACCACTTGAAGCCATGTTTATTACTGATATACGTGCCTATCTAACAAAATAAAGCAAAGGCCCACTGACTTCTCGAATTCATTTGCCAGGCGTTACAAAAGGCAACCGGTTGTAAAAAATACATGCGACGCCAACGGATTAAAAAAAGTATTATTTTCAGATTAAATGCAACTTCCGAAAATTTGGAGCCATTACTTATAAGAGAAAATCTGGATGCACAAAAAATAAGTCACAAAAAATAATTGGTTATGCTGTAAAAGAGGGTGTCAAAAAACGTACATGGTCCGAAAACTGAGAGAAATTACGGTATTGTCGAACCTTTCTTACTTTACACGAAATATAGCGGCGAACAAAATAGTATTGGTTTTCTATTTCTTCATTACATATAAGTTTTTGATAGGGCTTCTGCTTGATTACCATTTCCATCTAATACATTAATATTTCATTATTTTAAGAACCGGTCACTGTTATTGCTTTATGTCAGTTAATTTCTGGACTGTAAGACTCTAATCCTTCAGTGTCTCTTATGAGAAAAGTGCACACTAGAGAGCATCTAGTAAAACAAAACATACATGGTTATTGTCATGTTTATAATGACAAGTAAATTAGTTACGTAACAAGCTGTCAATTAATTTACTTGCAGCCCAATTAAAGCAACCTGCGGAGCAGTTTAAACCACAGCAAATCATGGGCTTATTTGCTAGAAATTAACGTCGACAGTTTTAAAAACGTCACCTTCCGGGAGGCTTTTATTGCGCTGATCTATGACGGCAAGTTCCGGGTACCGCATCTTCCATAGAGCGGAAGTGTAAGGCATTTGCTGAAATATGAGAATAAATATGGTTAGTTACAGAGACTAACATGCCAGCGGTTGAAAAACGTATACAAAGCTGTCTGATCGATGTAATCGAAACATAAAACATTGAAATTATAATATAACTTAATCGTCGCCCACGCATTCGTGTGCTTGTAGGTTGTCTCGTTAACGGTATTAATTTCTGAACTGTATGATTACGCTTTCGTTAAAGTTTAAAGACAAGTGTTACTAGTATTCAAGTCTGTAAATAACAATCTAATACTTAGGCCCTTTTTATGTTATTAATAATTTTGCAAGAAATTTGGCTAAAACGTTGCCGTGGTCGACAAATTGAACATAAACTATCATCGTTCACTTGTTGCAATTTTGTTTGCTTTCCATAACAAGGCAAGCATATTTCTGAATATGCATATATACACAAGCAAAATTAAGTAAAATGGAAAGATAATGCATATATGCGTATGTTACAGGGCTGGACTATCGACGTTAGTTTTTAAATTGATGAGTGAAACATTTTAAAATAGCCTTTACTATGTGATTTTATATGATTTATTATTTGCACACGCCATATCTCTCAGTCGAGCGCAAATGTGTGCCGAGGACGGACGCATATCGGTTTGACAGTTGACGGCAGTGGATGTACATGTGTTTGTATTTTCAATCTGCATTGTCTATTTTTCATATCTTTTATAATTGGGCTGCCCATTCATTGATTCGTACGTATCCTGACTATAACTCTGTTTGGAGGTTGACATTTATGCAGTCCGAGGAAAAATGGCAACGTGTCCTAACTTACTCTTGTTAATGATAACTTGATGCCTATATTTACACTTAATTCTTAACTTACAATTCATATAACACCACATTCGGAGATATGTTCAGAGAGTGTATGTGCAAGTCGATTCCACAATTTGGTTATATATGTGAAGTGCTACATGTCAATGTAATGATGTAAATTGTTGTTTTATATGTTTTCTACAATATATAATTGTCCATGTTATTTATTTTATGTATTGAATGATTGCTGAAAAACACAGGATAAACCTCGTACCGCCTGGTACTGAGTTGGATACCGATATTGTACGAAATCGTTATTTCATAATTTTATTTTTATTTCCTAATTCATGTTTATCGGCGCAATATGGAAATCAGGAACAATGAACAATCCATTTTTCACAATTTACGATACGCGTGCTCGGAGATTTTGGTAATAATTAATTAAAAAACATTGCCTATATTGATTATTTATATATTACAAACTGAACTAAGTTCTACTCACATGTAGCTTTGACACCAGTTCGGGTTCAAATTCGTGATGGATTCCTCGGCCGTCCACGGAAAAGCTGTGTCTCTTCGCATCGTATAATATGTTGTTGGAAACGATGTTGTCTCGTCCTCCGCCGATGTTAACATGAACCTCGTTCTGAAATCAGCCAATCAAATTGCAGTGTAATTGAACAATATAAGCGTCGCTTTGTGAAAAGGGGGTTTAATGTATGTGCTTAAAGTGTCGTCCCAGATTAGCCGGTGCAGTCCGCAAAGGGTATTCAGGGACGTCACTTTCATTGTATTTTTTCGTTTAGAGAAAGACTGTTGTTGACGAAAATACAGTTAAGGCGGAAATTGTCGTCCCTGATAAGCCTGTGCGGACTGCACAGGCTACAGGCTAAAACGGGACGACACTTTTCGCACATGCATTAAACCCCCTTTTCACAAAGCGCATCTCAAACTTTGTATTGGAACGATTATGTACGTGTAGCCTTAGCAAACGATCCCCGTCGTTTGAATGGCCATCCCCTTCCGTGTACCTGCATATTGTTTCGTGTGACGCCATAAAACACATTTTCGGCCACAATAATGTCCCTCCAACACGAAGACATCGTTCTTAGAAAAGCAATTGCTCTATCCTTTATTTTGTTTCTTATCCCACATGTATGTCGTCAAAGTCTTTAAAAAAAATGAATGTATTTTTTGTAATAATTAAATCGGCTAACACAATAACATTAAAAACGGTTGACTATGTTTTTTAAACATATTTCTGGGCATGCACATTTAAAGATAGTTCATAAAGGAGCAGGTAATGCGCACCATGTAAAATATTTACAGCAATTAAAATGTATTCTTTTCTACTTTTTAAGAAACAAAACAGGAACAACACACCATTATCATTATTATAAACAAATTCACATACATTGTAAAATACATTGTTCACAATGGTGGTACTTGAAGACTGGTCATCCAGCATGATACCTCGGCATTCCTGTCCTGGGACATTTTTAAGTGTGTCATGGACGAGGTTGTAGCGGATAATATTACCGCGCTAAAGCACGAGGAAAACTATATTTAGGTGTCAAAAACAAGAAATATCTTTAAAAAAGATATACGGCGTTAATTGTGGTCGGTGTTTATGAACGATCAAAAGTTATATGTATGAGATAAAAAATAGCGAATGCCTTTTTTATGTTCTTATCTGCATCACACGCAAATAAATTACGGGGTATTGTTCAAGATTTCGTGGCTTACCGGGTATTTCGCTTTATTAGATATTCTTACAAAGATATCTATATTTACAAAATAGAAAAACACAAGAAGCATGAAAATAAATGAAAGCATATAGGTCAGCCGGCAACACTCGAATCTCATTTGATTCCATTATTAATAACATCGTGAATCATCGTGCACATGTTTAATAAATTGGTCTAAATGGATAAATATTTCTAATAAAATTCAAAATTGGTCCTTATCATGCAATTGTTAAAACACATTTAAAATCTATGATTGACATACCATAAATATATTGCCGAATATCTTTATTTAGTATCTTTCTGATCAAAATAAACTTCAAGTGCACATAGTTTACGCGATAGCGTTTATATAACGATTTCTGTAACTGACCGCAAACTGACCTTGATACCTTGCGGGTTGATATACAATGCATTAAAGTGAGGTAACGATTCCCTGAAATTGATCAAATTGATTGGTCGCTTACAAAGGTCAGGCTAAGGTGAAAACCTGGCGTATACAGCTACGCCGAAAAAGTATAACAACACGTATGTGACTGTGTAATCCAAAACGAGCAGCGGTATATGCGTTACCGTGCGTTAGCTATAAGTGGGTCGTTCTTACCTCGACAACAGAAAAATAACCCATGTATGCCTAGTGGACTCTCCCATCCTTCTACATTGGATCAATTTATTTCCAAAATTTGGGATGACTAGTATATTTATTTCTATATTTAGAATATTTCTCACAAAAATTCCTGTAAGCAAACAGCGCAAACCCAGATGAGACGCCGCATCATCGCGGCGTCTCATCTGGGTCTACGCTGTTTGCCAAGGCCTTTTTTCTACACGCTAGGCATGAATGGGTTAACAATGTTTGGCTAAGCTTCTTTCAAAACAAACACACATTATTTAGGTAAAAGTTGTAGAGAATTTACATGGACGGAAACAATAAAGGAGAACGCATTGAATAAACGCATCCTAAATACTTGTTTAATACTTGTGGTTAAACATACTGGCGCACAAATAATCTAAGTAACGTAGAACAATGTAGGATCTGTCATGTGATTACATACCGTTGTCCAGTCCCTGCCGGTGTGCAGAGCCCCACAGTCGGAAGAGTTCATGCACGTGTGATGAACGTGGTTGTATTCCATAACAATGTCATTTCCCTGAAACATATGACGATGTTTTAATCGTGACGGTAATTGATAACTAAAACTGTCATTACGAGTCAAANTTTCATGCTGAATACGCAGTTAACATCGTCGCTAAACGAACTGTAGTACCCCTTTTCATACCCTATACTTCCCAAAAATAGAAAGTCGATGGACTAACATAGTTATGTCAATGCGAAATCTGTTTGTAGATTGCACGTTTTCTACTGCGAAAAGTTTCAGGCCCACCGGCGGGAATTTTTTTATTCAAATTGATTGGTCGCTTACAAAGGTCAGGCTAAGGTGAAAACCTGGCGTATACAGCTTCGCCGAAAAAGTATAACAACACGTCTGTGACTGTGTAATCCAAAACGAGCAGCGGTATATGCGTTACCGTGCGTTAGCTATAAGTGGGTCGCTCTGACATCGACAACAGAAAATTAACCCATGTATGCCTAGTGGACTCTCCCATCCTTCTACATTGGATCAATTTATTTCCAAAACATCGCGGCGTCTCATCTGGGTCTACGCTGTTTGCCAAGGCCTTTTTTCTACACGCTAGGCATAAATGGGTTAACAATGTTTGGCTAAGCTTCTTTCAAAACAAATACACATTATTTAGGTAAAAGTTGTAGAGAATTTACATTGACGGAAACATTAAAGGAGAACGCCTTGAATAAACGCATCCTAAATACTTGTTTAATACTTGTGGTTAAACATTCTGGCGCACAAATAATTTAAGTAACGTAGAACAATGTAGGATCTGTCATGTGATTACATACCGTTGTCCAGTCCCTGCCGGTGTGCAGAGCCCCACAGTCGGAAGAGTTCATGCACGTGTGATGAACGTGGTTGTATTCCATAACAATGTCATTGCCCTGAAACATATGACGATGTTTTAATCGTGACGGTAATTGATAACTTAAACTGTCATTACGAGTCAAAAAGGCATAGAATAGAATCATGTGAATATAAACTTTATAAAATGTCAATAATACACTGTGGATCAAGAATATTTTAATGCTGACAAATATCAAGTTCTTAATTAAAGTCTGACATGTTCATTTACAGATATACTGCCCTATTTCTGTGTGTTACGTAACAGCATATAATGTTAAATAAAATATTAAGGGTTTCACAGAGAAAATATTTGAATGTTAGAAACAATAATAACATAAATGAAGTTTGCGAATTTAATAGCAAATCTTTGTAACATATTGGTAACATATTGACCATGATTATAGGATTTGTAGATTGCTATTCTCTTACAAGTAGAAACATGTCATATATTTGCATTCATTGTTAAAGTAGACTAAATCAACAATTTGAAAGGTCAACGATAGTATATTTAGATATGTGAATCTGCTACTGAGAGACGTATATTTAACAAGGTATCCAGTTGATAGGGTGGTCAACAGTATTGATAAGGGAATTCTAATCTTATTAGATTATTTCATACATCCATTGAACTTTGCCAGATACATTAAAATAATTGACTTGGTCACAGGTATAGAGAACAGTCCACCTCTAGCCAGTGACTAGAGAAGTCGATCTTTGTTCTGCAGCGGGGCCATTTGGCCCCCGCGCTGTTAGATTGTTTTTCACGAACATAAGCAAGCAATGTATTAGAAAATATTCAACAGAAATAAATCGCGATGAAAAGAGAAACGAACTTTGTGTCTTGTTCCTATGTGTTCTCCACGAACAATAATGTGTTATTACGTCACATGTAGTTCATAAAATCAGCACTTTATTATTTTACGTAAATATCTTGTAAAAGGGTTCGCACTATGTGCTGCGTTGAATTATGAGGAATAGTTTGCACCAAATACTTGTAACCATACAGTGTTGTATGTCAATATTGAGCGAACGATAATGTTTGACGATAAAACTAAAATGGGGGCGGACATATCCATTGTAAGCCTGACCACACGCTACGGTTTAATATATCGAACTCTATACAATACAGTATATATTACCAAGTACCAGATCCCAGTGTACTGCCCGTTGTAGATTGTGTTGTGCCTTATCAAATGGCCTACGCCAAAAGCCCTTATCGCGTGGTAGCCAACGGCCCCTCGGCGGGAGTAGTCGTAAATTATGTTGTTCTCGATCACTACACCGGACGACTCCAGTTGCGTTCGGTTACCCCCTACAATCAAAGCGCTTACAGCGTAACAAGAACATAGATCAAAATCGTTCGAATTATCTGTGCGTTTTTTTCGGCGTAGCTGTATAACCCAGCTTTTCACCTTACCTGACCTTTGTAAGTGTCCAATAGAATTCATATAAAATTTCCCGCGGCTAGACACAAATGAATACACTTCATTAATTCCATTGGCTGATTTGAGCATGATCCCACAGAACATTGGAAACATGACTGCGTCTTTGTAGTACAGCATGATACGCTGGTTTGTTGCGTGTTCAGCATGAAACATTTTTATCTCTAATGAAAAGTCTTGATGGATAGAACAGTTTTACACTCAACTCTTGAAATCAATACAGTTTGTGTGTGTCCCTTAATTTTTAGAGGATTGTAAGCGCCCGAGCGTTTGTACTTAAAGGCTATGTTCTCGTATATAGTTATTACGTCCATATTGCTGTCTGTGTACTAGTATAGTCTAGTTCATAAAAGTATCGTTTTCGATAGCCTGATATTAGTTTTGGCCAAACCATTTTTAATTGTTGTCGAAATTGAACATTAAACATGTCAAAGTATAAAGTTTTAAACAAGCCGTCGTTCCAGCAGTGGAATCGTGACCTCACTTTAAAGCATTGCATTCCAAGCCGCAAGGCATCAGGGTCAGTTCGCGGTGAGTACAGGGATCATTATATAATATAGACGGTATCGCGTGAACTAGGTGAACTGGAATTTTATTTCGACCAGATGTTAAGTGAAGATATTCGCCGATATAATTATGATATTTCAATAATAGATTCTTAATGTGTTTTCAACAAAACCATGATAAATATTATTTTTGATTAATTTAACAAGAATTATTCCACCATATTGACCAATGTATTGAGCATGAGCGAGATCATTCCCGATACTGTTAATAATCGAATCAAATAGTGCACAGCTAAGAACTGCACATAAAAAGACATATGCTATCTTTGATTTCATTCATTGAACTCTTTATCTTTCACCAACTCCAACCACAATCAACGCCGTATATCTTGTTTAAAGAAATTTCTTGTTTAACTTACAATGATCTCTTTTAATGCGACTTAATAGAATCTTAACTAACCATAACCCTTTTTTATTGTAGACAGATTCCTTGTTGGACAACATACAATAATTTTGAAATTGCCGGTGGACGAAACCAAAAATGGTTTAAAGCATTTGCAGCATGCTTTGATATCAATGTCTCAGATATTACAACCCGAAATATCAGCTCATTAAATAGCACATTTCTTTCGTTAAAAGTCTGATACAATTATTATAATCCACCATCATGATATTACATGCAGTATCTTTAACGGTCAAATAAGCACATGAAATTTTCCGTTTTGAAATGTATTCCATTATTCGATTAGAATTTCAGACTGGTTACATGTACAGAGGAAGTAGTTCCCAAAGAAAAGGCGTTGATTAAGTGTATAGAAGTAGCGATAAACTGCACTTCCCATGCTTACACGCATAACCTATATAAACTATATACATATTGCAAAATACCGATAGTTAACATGACTCGTCTTACACTACGGATCAAGTAAAGCTTACCAAATATGTGTATGCCACCTCCTACGTCACGGATTACACTCTGGGAAATTGTGATGTCACGACAGTTTCCAAGAAACTGAGCGCCATATACACCTTAATGATACGTACTCATCAAGTAAAACAGCAAACAATTTTAGAATCAATAAACCATGAATTAATGTTAATCTTATTTCTCATATGCATGTATATTTTATTGTTTTGTTGTAGTTTGTTATTGTGGCAAATATATATTGCAAACAATATTGATCTATTCCTCTTGTCTAGATTAATCAAGTGATTGGGAAAAACGAACGACGTACAACTTATAATAAGCATTTAAAAAACATGCAATCTTAATAAGAATAACAGTTTTGTTGTGATTAAATGTTTTACCAGTGTTTCGAATCTCCAGGTTTTGTACTTGGATATCGCGCAAATTGTTTCCGTAGATACCGCTACCTCGACACGCCTCGAGGGTGAAGTCCGAAAAGGTAACGTCGTGGATATTGTCCTGTATTCTGTAAGCATGTAGAAAAACACAGTTTGAACACAGGCAAGTAAAGGGAGAGGAATCGACGACAACAAATTGATATTTAGTTTTTAATATTTTTTCAATTATAAGACAGGTCTCTTGTCTGAATTTCCGTGCTGGCTCTAAGTGTGTGTGTGTGTGTGCGTACGCGTGTCCCGTTTAGTCAATCCAATGTATACTAAAGGAACATAAGACTATAGAGCATCAAACTTCAATAACGAACATAATACATATTGTATTAACCCTTTCTCACTCAGAAGCAAAATGAAAATGGCTTTTGCAACCAGCATTAAACCAGAACGAGTAATTCGCTGTCTGTTTAGGTTTTATGCTGTTTGCTGCTCATCAGTATCTTAGGTTCGAAATGAAGCCTTCAAAACTTGAATTAAGTACGAACTATCTTTAATTTAATTTGATTTTCTAGGAGACTATAAACGTGTCAAAATGAGTATCTAAGAGGTAAAGGGTAAAGAAATAATTAACAATATATGCCTGTTTACAACATAAAATAATATCTATTTACTATTTACACAATACGTTTATGTAGAACTTAACACCCAACTCACTTGATGCAGTCGTTGATGAGTGAGACGTAAGTGACGTCAGTGGAACTGACGTTTCCATCAGAGTTTGGTATCCAAACGTACAGGTTTCCAGAGCTTCTGTCTATGTAATATTCCCCCTAAAGTGATAGCGTTATACTGCAATATTCGCTTGCATTGTACAAACTTCTTTAGGAAACGAAACAGAACTTGAAATATATTCTGAAATCAGATTAACATTTAAATATAATGGGAATAACGCTCGGAAAATTGTTTGGTCGGATCTCCATACAACCGGTTAAAACCCCCAATGCTTTAAATTGGAAATTAAAATGCGCTGACCCCAGTTATATTCTTTCTTTTGTGTGTTTGTGTTTAGCGTGTTTTCATGTTGTGTTTGATGCGTATTTTGTGTTGTGTTGAGCGTGTTTTTGTGTTGTGTTGAGTGTGGTTTTGTGTTGTGTTTAGCACATGGTTGTATTGTATTTAATATATGTTTGGGTTGCGTTTAGCGTGTGTTTGTGTTGTGTTTAGCATGTGATTGTGTTGTGTACAGCATGAATTGTATTATGTACAGCATGTGTTTGTATTGTGATTAGCGTGTGTTTGTAATATGTTTAGCCTGTTTGTGTGCTTTGTTCATCGTGTGTTTTTTTATTGTGAATAGCATCTGTTTGTTTTGTGTAAAGCATGTGTTTGTATTTTAATTAATATGTGTTTGTTTTCTGTTGAGCGTGTGTTTCTACTGTGTTTTGCTTGTTTGTGTTGTCTAAGCGTGTGTTTTTAGTGTGTACAGCATGTGTTTGTATTATGTTTAGCGTGTGTTTGTGCCGTGTTTAGCGTGTTTGTGTGCTGTGTCAGAACGAAGGGCAATTGGTCGCTTATCATAAAAAGGACATAGTGATGTGATGTCTCTCCTGCTGGTGAAGCTGCAGATACGCTATGTATATACTCACAGACTAAAGATTGATGTTACTATTCATAATAACAAACATTTGTTATGACAATATCAACACTATTAACAAGAATATTTGCAAACTAACAGTTATTAAAATTGATTTGTAGTACCTTACTTGTTCCGAAAACCAGGATGTGTTTGTTTCTATGAACATGCATGCTGCAAAAACATTTATATTTGTCCGCAAACAATTTCGTTTTCCGTAATATGACAATTCGGTGGGCATTTTACATTGTGGATTCTGCATACTTTTAATGGACTTATAAGTCGATTATATCGCTAGCTGTGTGTTTTTCATTAAGTAATAGTTTATTAAAAATAATATTTGTCTTATTTAAAAAAAAAAATCGTAGTAATAATAACCGTTATCTAAATGAACTGTCTCTATTTAAGACTCAGGCGGAGCAGCACTATGTGTTCTATATCCGTAGGTTTTGTAGTCGTCTTACTCTAAAAAATCAATACTCGTCAATAGAAGAAAACTATAGGTGACGTATAGGGCCAACAACTTCATGTAACTCACCGGTGAGTCTAGCTCCGAGAACACGTTGTAAAAGCGGAAGTAGCCTCCTTGGTCCGCCCAGAGAGCTATCTCCGGAGGCATTCCAAAATGACCTTTATAACAAAAAAACAAGTCTTTGATAATATTCAGCGCACTACAGGAACAACCTACTGGTCGGGCGAAAATATCGACCAATAAAAATGTGCAAACGTTCTGCATGCCCGTTATCTGTACATTCATAATGTTTCATATTTCGAAGACAAAAATAATGATTTTTAAAAAAGGTGGAAGATTAAGAAAAAAAATACAATTCTTTTATAAAGATGAACTATTGGAAATTGTCAGTAATTTTACTTATTTAGGTATTGTTTTTACCACCGGAGGGTCTTATACATCATCCTTTGAAACATTGGCAGGTAAGGCTTCAGAGGCAACTTTTAAACTAAACGCATGTATGTTAAAATACTCTACAATGTCTGTTAAATGTAAACTTGACTTATTTGATAAGCTCATATTGCCCATTTTGCATTATGGGTCTGAGGTGTGGGGATTAAACGACGCTCCGGTGCTAGAAAGGAAACATTTAAATTTTTGTAAAAGAATACTGAGTGTTAAGATACAGACTCAAAATAATTTTGTTTATGGTGAACTAGGAAGAACTTCTCTCCGTACGTTAAGAGCTGTAAATGTAGTTAGATATTGGTTAAAAATTGTAAAGTTAGAGGATTTTAAAAATGCTAAATGTATGTAAAACACTATGTGTAGTGAAATGGAAAGCAGACCACATGTTAAAAACTGGGCTAATTCTGTATGTTGCCTTTTACAATCACTTAGATTTCAATATGCATGGCTATATCAAAATGTTGGCGATGATAAAATATTTGTGTCTATGTTAAAGTTACGATTACATGACCAATTTCTACAGAACTTGCAGAATGAGCTAAATAATTCGTCTAGAGCTAGGACTTATGTAACTTTTTGTGTTTTTAAAATACAACCTTATCTAACAAGTATCAAAACAAACAAGTTTAGAAGTGTCTTAAGTAGACTTCGGGTATCTTCACATAGACTGAAAGTTGAGACCGGGAGATGGCAAAAACCTACTCCAATTGCATATGAGGAGAGACATTGTAATAGTTGTCATATACTCGAAGATGAGTATCACTTTGTAATTGAATGTAAACTATATACAGAAATAAGAAAGTTGTATATTGATAAATACTATTGGAAAAAGCCAAATATGTTTAAATTTGTTGAATTAATGAAATCCGAAAATGGTCGAACCAATAACAATCTTGCATTATATGTGAACAAAGCCTTTAAACAACGTAACTTGTTTAATCTTTACTATGATTATTCTTAGACAATTAGAACACATTCGTACATAACCATTTTATATAGATTTATAGTGTTAACAAAAATAGATCTCTCGCTTTATATGTTTTTGTTTGTATATGAATTTTTTCTCTATTTTGTATACAATGTACTAGTCACTTGACCACTCGTTTGTTATATACATAACATTTATATGCTGTGTACTCATGGACAATTGTCTAATGTATGAACAATAAACTGTAAACTATAGAAAACAATTCGTGTAGTGTTAGAATTACTTTACAATGAGTTTTTGGAGTATTATTATATCTCACTCATGAGCTTCTCCGCTCTGTTTCGTGATTTAAAAAAATGTGTGCTGTGTGTGCGTGCATGCGTGAATGTGTGTGTGTGGGTGTGGGTGTGTGTGNAAAACAACATGGCGGAAAATCGAACGCTTACAATATCTAACACAAATACTTAGTTGTAAGCTTAAATAACTTTAATGTTAATTCTGCATAGTATAACTACACGACATAACATATATATCTGTGCTTATTCAGTCAAGTCCAGTGAATTCACTGAAATAAACAGCAGATTACAAAGTGAAAACTAATGTTAACAAAGGGGAGACAATGTCCGTTTATGAAAGCTTGTTTTACCAATTTTTTAATTATGGGTCAGAAATCTGGGGCTTAACTGAGTCAATGGCAATTGAAAGAGTCCTCTTAATTTTTGTAAAACAACTGCTAGGTGTACAAATCCAAACACAGAATAATTTTGTATATGGGGATTGTGGAAGAACATCCTTGAAAACTTAAAAAGCCATTAATGCAATAAGGTATTGGTTGCAAAGTATTCAGTTAGAAGATCACAAGTATGCCAAGTCCATATTATAGTCACATGTGTGAGAATGTGGTAAATAAACCAAATTCACATTCTTGGGCAAAATCTGTTTCGTATCTGTTGCAAAGAAACCTGTAAACATATTATTATGATAAATTGTGTATAATTTATTACGCAAACTAGACTTCTCGCTCTCTTGTAGATTTGTTACTAATCAAGTATTTCAAAACTTCTTTTATTTTCTTCCCAGAACTCTGCTAGTCTCTTTTCTTTCTCTTTTTTCTATATTGTTATTATTGTGTAATCATTTTAAAAAAATGTTCGTCTGTTTTTGTATAGGAAGAATAAATAAATAAGACATTGCCTTACGTTCTAATTATATTTAAACATATTAACTGTATAAATGTTGTATGTAATAATAAGTAAAACAATGTGTATTGTTTGAATAAATGTGTTTAAACTAAATATATCTGATATATAAGGAAAGAGTGATGATTTTTCTGTGTCAATTAACTTTCATCCCTACTGGACACGAAGGTGAGTATTCAATGCCTCTTAGTTTGCTTTGTCAAATACAACTGACATTACAAGGTAACAGAGTTATTGTACTTCATCATCTGTATGTAAGCATTCGACCACAATCACATTCTTATATATAAAGGTGTTAACTATGTAATAACAAATCGATCAGTAGCCTAAACCTCACTCACCAATCCTTAGTCCGTATTGTGGGTTCTTCACCAGGGTGACTGTATTTGTGGAGGTATCTAGATGGGCCACCTTCACCGACCTGTCCGCCCAACCCCAGTACCTGGAGAAGAGATTTAAAGTAGTATAAAGGCTAAAAATTAGTAAAAAGGATTGTCGTTTGTTGGTCAATGGGCGATGAACACAATTTTATGATGCAAGTTTTTCGTAAAATAAATACAAGATGTTAAGGATTGTCGGGAACGTGATCGATCGGATACAAAATAATTCGGTCATCCAATAAGGAAAAATATTTCAGACCGAAGATTTCGGAAACCAAAATCGTTAACATCTTCTTCCGGTTATTAACGTCCATTTTCATGAAGACTGGAACATGTCTACTTATATAAGTCGTGTTCTGAGAAAACTGTGCATAATGCTTGTGCATAATGCTTGTGCGTAAATTGTCATCCCAGACTAGCCTGTGCAGTCCGCACAGCCTAATCAGGGACGACAATTTCCGATTTTATGGAATTTTCGTTTAAATGATGTCTCTTCTTAGCGAAAATCCAGTTTAGGCGGAAAGTGTCGTCCCGGATTAGCCTGTGCGAACTGCACAGTCTAATCTGGGATGACGCTTTACGCACATGCATTATGCCCAGTTTTCTCAGAACTCGACACATATATGCAACAAGAGTTGTCCCAAGAGAGCGCGCAGGGCAATTTCTCCGCTCTTATAGTATTACGTTCATAGTTTCTGTCGGTCATCTCATGAGATGACACCAAATATACATATGACGGTGAACATATTTAACCCATTTATGCCTAGTGGACTCTCCCATCCTTCTAAATTGGATCAATTTATTTCCAAAATTAGGGATGTCTAGTATATTTATTTCTATATTTAGAATATTTCTTACATAAATTCATTTAAGCAAACAGCGCAGACCCTGATGAGACGCCGCATGATGCGGCGTCTCATCTGGGTCTATGCTGTTTGCCAAGGCCTTTTTTTGTAGACGCTAGGCATAAATGGGTTAAAAGTTACATAATAAATGCAATCTTAAAACTGAAAATTTATTGATAATAACTAGAAACGTGGCCATGTCAAAAAAACGATTTTCAACTTTTAATCATTACTTTACAATCCAATATATGGTCTTCATTAATTTTTAGCTTTATATTTAAAACACAACATGTCAGCGCAAAACTTCAATCAAAACTCTAAATAGTATATTAACTGAAAATGTTTTTCTAGTTTTCTAAATACTAACTTTGATTGCATGACTAAGGCAAGGTTTTGTCTGCAAGTACGCAATCTTCACAGAAAATTACAGCAAACTAACTCATAACTGTAATTATTGAAAATGAATACATTGTTTATTTATGTAGTGGTGGCCGTGAATAAACCCAAATGCAGTCACACACTGCCTCAGTATGTAAGCTTCCTACATTTTTTTCTAAAGTTATTGACTTGAAATTCTTTGTTTATTTTAAGCAACAATGACCTTGACCTTACCCAACTGACCCCAAACGCAGGGTCACCATGATATCTTGCAATATCAAAAGTTTCATCACGGAGCGTGAATGAAAATTAAAGTTATTGATCAGCAAAGACTTACCTTAACATAACATTTCAAAGCCCCATAAACACTCAAAATCAACGAATATTTCGTAAAATATTTCGTAAAATAAAGTGTACCCATCCAAATCAGTGTTACTTATAGCAATAGCCAAATTTTCAACGCTAGATGTGGTCTGATAACATATATTTTACAAGATACAAAATGCTCGTTTTTTATTTTTGTGGAACAATATATTCAACACATGTTCATGTACAATTTCAGTTTTCGTTTGCCGTATGACTAGATATCGTTGCGGGGAATAAAAATGGAATAAATTGTACCACAACAAATAAAAACGAGCATTTTGTATCTCGTTAAATCTATGTTACCAGACCACATTTGGCATTGAAATTGTGTCAGATATAAGGAACACTGATTGTTTTATAGGTTAACTTTATTTTACGAAATATTCGTTTATTTTCCAAAAACCAAAACTTTGCTTAACTAAGCAATCCTTACCAGAAGCCGTATACCCATAGGTCCATTTCTTGGGCCCACCGTTTCGGTACCGTCGAATTGTACCGGAACCTTGTACCATTCTGACCGTCCGGAACAGAAATGATGTTGATGAATCCCTGGAAGCACAGTGTAAGAAACAGTTCGAGCAGACGGTACCCTGTACATATCAAGATTGCACTGACTGTATATCTGAGACTGACTCTAATTTTGAAACGACACTTGGCAATCCCCGACATCATTTGACTTCTAGAAAACTCCCAATTGGATAGACATGGTGAAAAGTTATGGGAAGTTATAATATAATGACTTGAAACATTGCAGCAATCTGTCAAAAAAAAAAATAATATTTAACATGCTTGGCATGAGCTTTGTTCCCAAATGAGGCATTGTCAAGCTAAAACGACACCTGGAAACGCTGAGATGATTATAATTGTTAATGAATTATTGTATAAAAACCTCAATTAAGTAAAATAAACTTAACATTAAATACCGAAAATAAAACTAACTTAAATATGATATAAACTATAAAGACATGTATTTTTGTGTTATTCTAAAACTTAATTTCTAAACATTCTCACTGACTCACTTGAAAACAGCTATAACCGAATACCTTCTCGAAGGTTTGAATTATTAGAATGTGTGTCAATGATGGCATGTAATTCAATTAATTAAATAAAATCTTAATAATATTCAATAACGAATAATGAGAAAAAGCTACATGTTTGAGATAAGATCTGGTCAACTTGCCTGATTTGGCCACTGTGCAACGTTCAACGGTTTTTCATTGTAGAATACTTCAATCTGCGCGGGATTGTACATGTGATTTCCGAACTCCTGAATTGTTCCGTAGTTAGTGATACCCACATCAGGCAAATGGACCACGCGGACCTTAGCAGTATTCATACACGTGACTATTGTAGTGCAACGGTATAATAAAATACTAGTAAATAAGTGAATAAGTCGAAACGTACCGCAATTATAATCTTATCTGGGATTTACAATGAAAAGCTTGAACTACTTCCCACGTGTTATGAAGGATAACATTTCCGTAGATCCAAAATGATAAACACATCACAAGCTCGTTTAAAATGAAAATACAACAACAGCACAACAAAAACAAAAAACCAACTCATATGTAATATTTTATAAAATACTTGTGGAAGACTTTGCACGATATGGTTTTGACCGGTGTCGATACTGCAATCATAGTGCAATACACTATTTGAACATGAGATGATTGACAGAAATATAATGTGCTTATACGGCATTTCATTTAGTCATTTATTAACAATGATTCAATGTGTATGCTTACATGTTGCCTTCCAATCTGCGGTAGCTTTGCAAGAACGTTCTGATCGGTCACTTGTTTGAAATACTGGCTTGCGATTGGTTTACCGCCCGTCTGAAGGAAAAACATTCAAATATGAAATACCGCCTTGCGATTGGCTTACCGCCCGTCTGAAGGAAAACATTCCAATATGAGATACCGCCTTGCTATTGGCTTACCGCCCGTCTGAAGGAAAACATTCCAATATGAAATACTAGCTTGCGAGTGGTTAACCGCCCGTCTGAAGGAAAACATTCCAATATGAAATACTGGCTTGCTATTGGTTAACCGCCCGTCTGAAGGAAAACATTACAATATGAAATACCGCCTTGCTATTGGTTTACCGCCCGTCTGAGGGAAAACATTCCAATATGAAATACTGGCTTGCGATTGGTTTACCGCCCGTCTGAAGGAAAACATTCGAATATGAAATACTGGCTTGCGATTGGTTTACCGCCCGTCTGAAGGAAAACATTCCAATATGAAATACTGGCTTGCGATCGGTTTACCGCCCGTCTGAAGGAAAATATTCCAATATGAAATACCGCCTTGCGATTGGTTAACCGCCCGTCTGAAGGAAAACATTTCAATATGAAATACTGGCTTGCGATTGGTTAACCGCCCGTCTGAAGGAAAACATTTCAATATGAAATACCGCCTTGCGATTGGTTTACCGTCCGTTTGAAACAAAACATTCCAATATAAAAAACTGCCTTGCGATTGGTTTACCGCCCGTCTGAAGGAAAACATTCCAATATGAAATACTGGCTTGCTTTTGGTTTACCGCCCGTCGGACAGGAAAACATTCCAATATGAAATACTAGCTTGCGATTGGTTTACCGCCCGTCTGAAGGAAAACATTCCAATATGAAATACCGCCTTGCGAGTGGTTAACCGCCCGAATGAAGGAAAACATTCCAATACAAAATACCACCTTGCGATTGGTTTACCGCCCGTCTGAAGACAAACATTCCAATATGAAACACTTGCTTGCGGATTGGTTTACTGGCTGTCTGAAGGAAAACATTCCAATATGATATACTGGCATGCTATTGGTTTACAGCCCGTCTGAAGGAAAACATTCCAATATGAAATACTGACTTGCTATTGGTTTCCCGCCCGTCTGAAGGAAAACATTCCAATATAAAATACTGCCTTGCGAGTCGTTAACCGCCCGTCTGAAGGAAAACATTCCAATATGAAATAATGCCTTGCGATTGGTTTACCGCCCGTCCGAAGGAAAACATTCCAATGTGAAATACTGGCTTGTTATTGGTTTACCGCCCGTTTGAAGGAAAACATTCAAATATAAAATACTGGCTTGCGATTGGTTTACCGCCCGTCTGAAGGAACACATTCCAATATGAAATACTTGATTATGATTGGTTTACCTCCCGTCTGAAGGAAAACATTCCAACATGAAATACTGGCTTGCAATTGGTTTACCGCCCGTCTGAAGGAAAACATTCCAATATGAAATACTGGCGTGCGATTGGTTTACCGCCTGTCTTAAGGAAAACATTCCAATATGAAATACCGCCTAGCGAGTGGTTAACCGCCCGTCTGAAGGAAAACATTCCAATATGAAATACTGGCTTGCGATTGGTGTACCGCCCGTCTAAAGGAAAACATTCCAATATGAAATACTGGCTTGCGATTGTTTTACCGCCCGTCTGAAGGAAAACATGCCAATATGAAATACCACCTTGCTAGTGGTTAACCGCCCGTCTGAAGGAAAACATTCCAGTATGAAATACTGGCTTGCGAGTGGTTAACCGCCCGTCTGAAGGAAAACATTCCAATATGAAATACTGGCTTGCTATTGGTTTACCGCCCTTCTGAAGGAAAACATTTCAATATGAAATACTGGATTGCGATTGGTTTACCGCCCGTCTGAAGGAAAACATTTCAATATGAAATACCGCCTTGCGGTCGGTTTACCTCCCGTCTGAAGGAAAACATTCCAATATGAAATACTGGCTTGCGATCGGTTTACCGCCCGTCTGAAGGAAAACATTCCAATATGAAAAACTGGCTTGCGATGGTTTACCGCCCGTCTGAAGGAAAACATTATATTAAACAGCTTTAGAGACATATAATTATTAATGATAAGAAAACTCATTAATAGTATTTTCTTAACGTTAATAATATAAGTTTTCATGGTGAGAACCTTGTTTTTATTAAATCATAGATATACCATTTGGATCTGACACGCAACCAACGAAATCATACATAAACTACCGTGTTCGGCTTACGACTTCGAGCGCACTTACGACATATAACACTGTATTTCAGAAAAAGTTGCATTGAGGGCAATATTGTTTCACATATTATGTAAAGCTTGATTTAGTGCAATACAGCATTAACGAATATTTTATCTTACATATGTGTAAGAATACATAATGAGTGTTTTGATTAGCTATATATTTTTGACGGACCAATTACATGGCGCAATTCTGATGAAATGGATTCGTCAACACTAACCTACTGGTTAAACTGAAGTTTTTGTTCTTTCGCTTAAAGTAATTGGATAAAAAGGTTTACACTCGATGCCACAAACCACATTTTATTAAAATCGTCTGAGCATAAATGTCTTCACATGATCCTTTGCTTACAAAATGCTTAAGCTAGATATTAGCAAGAGATGATTGTAAAACCTTAATGTCAACCGACTTGCAGCAAAGTCGTCCATGTGACATTAGATCTTTTGATTTGACAGTCAAAAAGTGTCATCCATCGTCAAGACAAACCAACATACTCACGTATATGATCTTAAGAATGATCTAGATATTACTTTGGAATAATTGTCATGTTACACTTCTGATCTTGATATGAAGCACTGTACCTACGACGTATACGGCCTGGTGTTGGTACGAACGTATAACGACGTTATTGACGTTAATCTGCAATGTGGCATTAAGATCGTGATACCCTTTCAGTAACTCGATGTAGGCCGCTAAAAGGTTGAACAAAACAACAGTGTAGTTTCCTTCATTTATTATTTAACATGTCAGATAATGTCTACAAGAACGTTATAATTGAAGAAAAATATTTATTCAGACGTTAGTCGTAAATTCAGCATGGTAATTATTAAACATTTACCCTATATTGCCTAAACCTTTGAGAGCAATAAAGAATAAATACATGGAAACTTAGAAGAAAAAGTCTTGATTACATCACCACAATTGAAATGTTTTCGAAAACAAAAACTGAATTGCTTGGTGACTGGGTTAAAATGTTCAACAAAACTATAGCAGCTATTAAAATTTCAGACACAAAGTACTAGTACCACCAACAGTCTTTACTTTACAAGAATAGGTCCAATGAAATGTAATACTCACTGTCGTACGTAGCTCTATTGAGGCTTGAAATCGCCTGTTGTATCGTTTTCATAGGCATGCCCTGATCCGTACTAAAAATAGCAATTTAAATATACGACATTACCTTATTAATATTTGAAGAGCAGTTATAGTAGTGATCGTTTCGGTGACGGTGCTAGTAATCTCAGATATTGTATATCTGGTAGCTTTAGATTTTGGCCCCTTAAATAGCAGTTTCATCAGAGAAAATACATGTTAGACATAAATGAGCGCTCACCCGTCATTTAGGTCAGAGCCAGTGGGACTGACGTACAGATGGACGTCCGCAGCTTCCACCACCGCGAGCAGCCCTATGCAACTAAATAGGAACACCAGTTCAGTATGCATCTCAACGGTGTCACTCAACAAATGGAAAGAAATGTGTTGGACATTATAGAACAGATAAGAAATTATATAAGGACATAGTGCGACAAGACTCTGATGATTATTATCGTATATAGAACATGAATTGATTGAACCCCGAGAAACAAAGCAGATTGAATACATTTATCAACGTCAGACAGCGGTGTCAGCAAAATATGTGTATGCCATTTAATGTAGTGATTATGGGATATATCTAACACGACACAAGAATGTCGCATATACAAACGTTCGTTCAAAAGTTGTGATTTTGAACGTTTCATCGTTATGCTTTGCGAAGCCAGCTAATTAAACTTCGACCGACAAGAACATTGTTGACGTCACAAATTTAATACAAGATTCTTAAACATCTGATTTCCCTATCCGAAATAGTCTGCGTTTGGATTGATTGTACGTGTTTCCACACGCACGTTTTTGTAAGTTATTTGAAACTCTCCCTAAATTTAAGGGACTTTTTCACAGTTTGACAAATTGCCAATGCTATTTTTTACATTATTTTAAATGAAGGTATGCATTATATTAAGACAAGCAAATTTTCACATTCAACCACGAAAAATATAGCGTGTGAGAAAATAATTTAATGAATAAATAAAAAATGCATGTATTAGCAAAACGCCTGTATTACTTGAAACATAGATCCATGGCACGTAATATCTTAACAAAAGGTAAATACTTGTAAATAAATATTGACACCCGAACGAAAAAAAAATATAGGGAAAAGTAGAAAAAATCACACCTCTATAATATTATTGTTATTTTAATAGTATTTCTATTTCCGTAGTGCTAATTCATTTCTGTGTACACGTTACTTTTACTTGGAACATCTAGAAAAATAAAAGGATACTGCTCACATAATTCCAATTTTGAACAGGTCTAGTTAAAGAAGTAATGGTTTAACAGTGTGTACCTTATATACAATCAATATTATACACGTTTATAGAAAATCATACAAACACAAGCTAAAAGAACTATTATTATTTAACCATGTTAAACAGTCCCCACGTCTTGACCATATTCGTTGCAATAGCAAGTTTGATAAATTTATGGAGTACTATGATACTAAAAATGGTTGCCTAAATTAGGTTAAGAAATGTTAGCTTCATTTGATACAGAGAAACATATTCAGATGCGTGTTTACTCTGCTATAGAGTGTTATGGCTTGAATACATCAATTTTGCGTGCGAAATATGAAAACGCGATGTGAACTGTGTCGACGTTATTTACCGTTGCATAAAAGTACGCAGAAGACATCATTTCAATTCCAATTATTTATCACAATTTACATATTATATATNCGTAATGACGCCTTACGGGCTCGTGGTAAAAACGCTATCAAATACTCGCTGGAGCGTAAGGGCAAATGCAACAAAATTGTTATTTTCCAACTATCCAGAAATACTGAAGGCTCTCATGGCCATAAAAACTGAAGCTACACAGAATCCGGAAACAAGGCTGACTTCAGATGGTTTGATCAGACAGATGGAGCAGTTGGACACTTCCTTAATGACCATTATTTAGCATACCATTTTAGAGCCTTCAATGCCACAATCTTGTGTCTGCAGAAAATTGACATTGACTTACTGAATGTTGTGAAACTTTACAACTCCCTTATCAGCTTTTATACTGGATACCCGGGACACGTGGGGTGACATAGAAGAGAAGGCCAAAGCGTGTGTTGCAGTCAACGAATATAAGGATGTGAATAAGCGTAAGAAACGGCGGAAACTATTTCGTGACGAGAGTACGACACCAGATGCGAATTTGGAGCTAAGTGCACGCGACAATTTTCGAATTCACACATTCTACAGCATAGTTGATTGATTCACATTTAACTTCGCAAGCGGTTGAGCACATACTCTGGTCTTCACACACTGTTTGGTTTCATGACAAAGTTTGAGTTTCTCACCTTGGATGATCTACGGAAATGTGCAACGCATCTAGTGGAGTCTTATCCAGATGACATTGAGGCGTCTTTTATTGACGAGTTCGTTCAGTTCAAAGCCATCTTAGAAGCAGACCAAGACATAACCATCACCCACATGAATGAACTGCTGAATTAGATGGAGGTCAACTACAGACAACTTTTCCAAACGTTGCCATCGCTGTACGAATATACTTAACAATTCCAGTTAATACCTTTTAAGTCGAGAGGTCATTTTCAACATTATCAAGCGTGAAAAAGTATCTGAAGAACACCATGAGTCGGGAATGGTTGATAGCATTGGGGCAACTGTCTTTTGAATGTCAAGTCCTCCGAGAACTAGTCTTCACACAGCTGATCGATTACTTTGGCCATCTGAAGTGCCGTAAAAGAGACTTAATTATAGGCTGGAATCTGTTACATGTAACATTTGTGTTAAGTTCAGTTAATAAAATAGTTATACATTGTTTTACTTGTTTTGCTATATGTATAAGGTAACTGTCAACTGTGTACAAATGCCAGTTTTCTGATCTTTGTAGTTGTAGTATCAAGTAAGATTTTCAATATACAGATGGGGACCAGAGGGAGGGGGCCCCCGTAACATGTGCAGCCTTGCAGCCCCAAAACAGCTTAATCCGGCCCTGACTACAAGACGATATATATGAATTTAACATATATGAAAGGTCAATAAACAGAAGTTACCAAATTATTTGCAATAGACCATCACTTTTAACCAGAGATCTACGTCTCTGTTTTATCTGTATTGCCGAATTAACAAGCAACCGGAATACACTATCCGATATCCGATGACGATATTTTAATTCGTTTATATTGACCTGGGTACGTCGTCATGGTAGAATGTAAATGATCGCGGAAGAGACAATAAGTTGAAAATGTAGCTGTTTTGGATAGAGATAAATGTTTTAAAGAGTAAAAGCATCTGTTCAGTCGTCGGACAGGTACATAATCATCGTATATGTGCAATAATTAAGTCATCCCTTTAATCATCATTAGCTTACGTTTTATTTATAAATCATGCGTTCGGATATTCATTTAAAATTAAATTTCGGATAATTTTAGAGTTTCGGTTTTCAACAGTGGGGGGAAATGGACTGGTATATTATATTATAGAGACCAATTGGGATTTCATCCTAAAAAAGTCTTTTAAATTATACTTTTTTCCAAAATTAGCTGGACATTTTAAAAGACAATCATAGAACAAACAAACAGTTCCTTACCTAAATTACTGTTAAGTTTTCAGACTCTTACAAGTTGCATAATAAAATGTGTGTTTGTCCTGAAATGTTGATGCACAAAATAGTCTGATGTTACACTTGTTTAGAAAATTAAGAGGCAGCATGATAACAGACAATATAGCTCAATAATATTGTTCGCAGTGGTGTAGTGGATATGGTGTCCGCCAAGCGAGTAGGAGGTCACTGGTTTCTTTAAATCTTCCCCTAAGACACCAAGAACTGGTTCTAACCAGGCCAAAAACTCAAACATTGAATAGTCAAATTGTGTCAATGCTCTAGAGGAGCCCTACAATTATTAGGAAGAGGAAGAAGATTACATGATATTGCATGCAGTATATTAACTTTAATATTTAAGTATATTTAATTCTAACAATATATGCAATGAATATTAAATCAGTTCATAAGTTTAATTAGTTAAACATAAAACAGTGATTTTCTCCTTAAACAAAAATTAGTCTGTGTACTGAATTGATGACATCATTTCAATCACATGTTTAGTTTTACCTTATATTTTCCTGTAGTCCGATTTGAGGCCACATACTGGAGCCTCGCTATCAGGACAAGTACTTTCCCAAAGAAGCTGACTCTGCCACTTTTCAACTGCTCCCTTATTGTGACCAAGTTCTTGCCATACTGACATACTCCCTCCCTCTTATATGAATTTGTCCTCGACTTTATGGATTCCAGATATTATACCCACAGGCCTTGTAAGAGCATTCCTGGGTAAATTCATGGCCTTATGTTGGAACACAATACAGGGTGATTAAATTGTTCATCCAGTTTATCCCTTGCCTGATAAACGTCTGAGCTAACAACAGATTCCTTCCCAGGCAAACTTTATTTGAGCCTCACTCGTTGAAAAGGGGGTTTTAGGCATGTGCTTAAAGTGTCGTCCCAGATTAGCCTGTGCAGTCCGAACAGGCTAAGAAGGGACGACACTTTCCTCCTAAACTGGATTTTTGTCAATAACAGTCTTCTTGTAAACCTAAAATACAATAAAGGCATCTAGGACGACTTTTTACGCACATGCATTAAACCCTCTTTTCACAGAGCGAGGCTCATTTACTTTTGTGCATAATTACAGACAGGACAACCATGGACATACCAAAAGACTTATCAGCTGAGAATGTGAGCTTCCCAAAGGAGAAGAACATCCTCAATGACATTGCGCAGGAGACGAAGGATGCCCCGGGCTACGGGTCCCTCTCAGAGGATGAGCTGATGGAGAAAGTGGAGGGCATCCTGCTGGAGAAGATAAAGGAAGGAGAGAAGCAGGCCTACTTCCAGCTTGGATTGTTCTACTATGAGCAAGTGAGGACACCTTGAGTGTTTGGATCAGTCATTAGATTATATACATTTATATAGCGCAAAAATTATTTGACAATATTCAATTGCGCTGAACACAGTTCTATAACAAAAAATGGTCATTTGTCATAGAAAACGCAAAACAAATGCATTTAAAGTTTAGTTTTAAACTGAAATTTGCTCTGTGTGCATTCAAAATCTTTTTGAAGAGCATTCCACCACTTGGGTCCAATACCTATATGATGCTGCTGGAACTTAAATTATTTAAGTCATTTAATGGGATTGTGTGTGTGCAATAGTCGACCCTCAATTGATGCAGTCAGTTTTAATGGGTGTTTGGATCTACTTTTAGATTACTGTAATTACTCTATGTTTTCAGACACTTAAAAATAATTAATTTTGTTCGTGTCCGAAAACTTAGATACAAAAAATATTTACAAAATACAGGTGTCCGAAAATTTATAGTTGAAAAGTGAAGTGTCCGAAAATAGTTTCAATTGTATCAACGACTACCGGAAATATCATGCCATATAGTATAAATTACATTTATATATGTTTGCACTGCATTCAAAATAATTTCAAATGCTTCATTTATTTGACGTAAAGTTACACTACAAGGCTGAACTTTGACCAACGAGTTCAAAGATGAGCATGTGATGTACCGATACTCTCTAGTATGAACCTGTAATTAATGCAATAAAATAAAAATGTGCAACCTATGAATTCTTTGTTTGTTCATAAGTCGTTGTAAAACACCTTCAATTGTTCTTAAAACTTGCAACAGGGTGCATCACGCTTGCAGCGTTTAGTATTTGTTACAGTTATCTTACTGAGAAGGGGCATAGTACAGTAGATAATTGAACTGTTAATTGGCATTACGCCCGGTCATTGGCATAACGCTAATTTTCAAAAGAAATATGTGTAAGATTATCATAAATGGCTCAAATTGACGTTATCCCGTTGTTCCATTATGGCTTTAAACATTTACGACAGCATTTTAAATGCTTCCGGGCAAAACCATTGTTGAATACCGGTTTACAAGGTTATTTACCCAATAACGCAAATGTAGTGGTCAATTGTCCTCAGGCATGCATATGCCGGATTTTATGACCTTAATCCCGTTGTAAAACCCCATGATCGAGGTGTCAACAGATAACGAAAAAAGCCAAAATATGGAAAAATAGCGATGTTAAATATACCATGCATCCGAATATTTAGAGTCATTAATTATGGACGAAAACCCGCATTTCCGAAAATTAAGAGTCACGAAAAATAATTATTGAGGCTAAAAAAAGGGATGTCCGAAAATTTAAGAGTGTCCGAAAACATTAAGTTATCACGGTATGACATATGCTGTATGAAATGTGTCACCTTTTGGGAACAAATGTTTAGAAAAGTCAGCCCTCACTTCTGTCAGTCAGTTTTAATTTCTGAACTGACATGTTGTATGCTTCATACAAGATAAACAATGAATGTGGTAATAAAAATCGTTTTGAGGGACTGAAATCTAAAATGACAAAATTAACTATTTGCATATGCAGCTATTTCAGACTCGAAATTTTACTAAATTGGTTTCAGTTAAGCTTTCCAGAGTGTTAAACTCTGTTTTTTTTGTTTTTTTTTATTAAAATAGATAAATATAGTTATAATTAACTGCATTAATTGTGTCTTCTTCTTCAGTATCTAGTGCCACTAGCTTTTTTTAAGAGTACCATTTTCATTCTAGGGAGTAATGGAGAAGGCCATCATCTACTTTGAGCGCTCCAAAGAATTTGACTACCAGTCTTTGTACATGCTCAGCATCATGCTGTATGATGGCATCGGCTGCAAGTCAGACACTGTAAGTATAGAACCAGCAGGCCTTTTTCTGTCTATTTGGGGAAAAAGTACCTAGCAAAATGGGGATTTTTCGAGTCATGAAATCTTCCAAATGGGGAAGAATTTTCATTGACAAAAGCATTATTTGGGAAGAGGGTTTTACAGCCATTTTGGATAAAAATGAAATAAATTATGGTTATATATTTTGTAGGTTGTTTAAAAATTAAAATTGAGCTATAGATTCTAATAATCATAAGTCATAAGACACTTCTTTCTAAAAAAAAAAAAAAAGTTTTTTTTTTTTGGGGGGGGGGGATTTTTTTTGAGAATTGGGGAAAAAATATTCATATTTGGCATGGGGAATGGGTCCAACTATCAGGCAGAAAAAGGCCTGACCAGTCTCACAAATACAGAAAATTGATCACCATGGTCATATTCCTCAGAATTTACGAACAATTTATAGTGGCAAGTTCTATCTACATTACTTTATTAATTTAAGAAATAATTGTTCCTGGTGCCATGTCTAATATTTATCTGAAATTTAGTTTGTTATACGTATTTAATGATAAAAAAAAGGTCTGACGTTGTTTATGTTTTCTGAGAGAAATCAAATTTGACAATATGTACAGGATATTAGCAATAAAGTCCCTTAAAAGGGATGCCAGTAATGCATAAACAAATTAACGCAAGCGGCATCTGAATCAAGTTAAAAATTGAATGCGCTCACATTGTTACAATTGGTTAAAAAATAAAGATTGACTGCATGTTAAATTCCTGGTGCTCCTTGAATTTCTGCAGTTAAGTGCATGTACATGTAGTCTTATTTTTTGCATTCTCCTTGCTGCTAAATTTTATCATATTTTAGTTTTTGTGTAAATGCATGTTACAGCTAGTTTAGATTGACGTTTTGCATGTTTTACAGTATAATGGACTAGAAGACAAAATCAAATCAGTAAAAATCGACTAATATCTTCTTTTTTTTTCAAATAAAACTGAATGATGTAATGCCATATGGACATGTCTTTGTTATAAATTAAGTGAAAAAAGGAAAAAAAGGAAGATTAATTTTTGAATGATATTGATATCTAAGTAGGCACAGATTTTAAATGTCCATGTTTTTTGTATATTTTATTTGCACGACTAAGTAACTCATTCCCACGACTTACCAGGACTTTTTCACAATTTTGCAAACTGATAATTTAAAAAAAAGTCAAAGATTATTAAAAGAATGTATGCCTTATATTAAACTCTTACAGTGCTGGAACCGGATTAAGAAGGTCTTTGCAAACAGCTTGGATCCAGATGAGACGCCACAGAACGTGGCGTCTCATCAGGATCCAAACTGTTTGCTATTCTGATAATATTCTTTGAAAAAAAGTGAAGAAAATGCTAATTTTAGAAATTCAGCAGACTACATTTTAGCAGACTACAAATATCCCAGCATGCAAAGGGTTAAGATAATACTCTTCTTCTGATACAGCACTCCTTTTAGATAAAAAAATTTGGGCAGACTAAGAAAAATGTTTTAAAATGTCAGTTTGTTTATGTATAATCATCATACAAAGTCCTAAAAATAAAGAGTCTTTAATGCTTTTCACCAACAATTTGGTAAATGTGTTTTGTTCTGAGAAAACTGGGCATAATGCTTGTGCCTAAACTGGATTTTCGCTAAGAGGAGACATCATTAAAACGAAAAATTCCATAAAAGCGGAAATTGTCGTCCCTGATTAGCCTGTGCGGACTGCACTGGCTAATCTGGGATGACAATTTATGCACATGCATTTTGTCCATTTTTCTCAGAAGGCGACTCAAATATGTGTTTAACTAACATGTAGCGATTTAAAAACCATCTAATTTCACAAGACTGAGTGTAGCAATGGTAGCAAGTAAGGTTTTGCTCTTAAAGGACATAGATTTAATCCCTGCGGTGTAAGGCATGCTTTTTTTTATTGAGCTTTTTAATTGCCATTAAAAGTATTTAAAAAAAACTTTAAACGCTGTAGTTTTCTAAGCGAATGCATTTACTGATAATTACATGTCTTAAAATACAAAAATATGTGAACAAGTCCCTGTAATAAGTGGTGGGATTTATTAAGATAAAAAACTACTAGGGTGCAACACTGACAAACTAAGTTTTGGGAACAAGATGACTGTCTCGTAGTAATAAAATAATTAATCAATCATAATGCATTCAGTTTGAGAAGCATTTTAAAATTATAAAAGTGTCTCTTTAGTCAGCCATTTTAAACATTTATCCAGCATTGCTTTATTAAGTCATGGGACTATATAAATACAAACATGCACATGCCACACCTGTGCCACCTTAGATCCATATAGTGTAATATGCATGTTTTGCTGGTTTTTTAGTCAGTTTTAAAATTATTTCATTTGAAAGAAATCTTTTTCTTTTTTTTTAATTTACAACAATTGATGGAACACGAATTGTATATAAATAATAATCTGAAGCTAGCTTGTATCGATACCTAATATTGTTTATTCTTACATATTATGTGTATGCATGTTGCCCTGTTTTGCTGAAATATTGCAGTAGGCTCCCAGGGCTATTTCAACCAATTTGGGAATATAACCTTTAACCCTTTGAGCGCTGGAACCGAATTTTGAAGGCCTTTGCAAACAGTTTGGATCCAGATGAGACGCCACAAAACGTGGCGTCTCATCAGGATCCAAACTGTTTGCCATTCNGTCTTACATATTTGGCATGTAGGTACCTTGCATGGACCTGTATCTTTTGATGAGGTTTGAGGTCACTGGGGTCAAGGTCACTGAGGTTAATTATTGATTTTGTCAAGGTCACACTTTTTTGCACACAATTAACCCATATATCGACAAAGCATCATGGGGGAGCATCCATCAGTTTTACTGATATCCTTGTTAATATATACAAGACCATTAATCAATAGAGATATGTGGAACTGGAACACGCTAAAAAAGCGGTAAGAAAAAGCCCTGTCTCCCATGTAACTTACTAGGCTGTGCATTGTGAATGTTTATTTGTAGGTTAGAAAGACTGAAGCCAGGAAGGTACAGCTAGTGTACTTTTGTAGACTTTATTTATTCCTATTTATGCATTTTGTTTTATTTAGTTTGCTTTTATTATATGAAACATTATAGTTTTTATTCAGAAATATATTCTGCTTCTCTAACATTCTTTCTTTTGTCTAACAAGACAAAAATTGGAAAAGAAAAACTATTTAGTTCCTAGTGCCTTTTTATTTTTTTAAATATTCTCTGCTGTTATAAAAGTTGAAAAGACACTGCGCTTTGGTTATTTAGGTGTGAATCATAAATCTATATAGGATATCATTACATTCATTGTAAGCAAGAGTTTACTTCACTTCTTAAACAACATGGTCTCAGGGTATACTAGTTGCAGTTTTTTTCACATTCAAATTTGGGTCCAGTACGGAGACCCAATCCCAATGAAAAAAGTATATATTTTTCCTAAATGGGACCTAAACATTCCCCATTGAAGGTTAAGAGAATTATTTTATTTTTTAAATAAGTCTCAACATTTTGTTCATCTCCCATCCATCTCTACAAGTTGAACCTTAGTAAATATAATATTGAAATCACTTTAATGTTCAATGTTTAAGTATTTGTTAGCAAAATAACAACACTTATTTCCCAATTTAGTCTAAACAACTTGATTTTTCCCAATCCGAAGGGACCCCTCCCAATTCCCAAAATGGTGGGGAAAAAAACACTTACTTACAATTATCCAAATCCCAGCTACTGACCCTTTTGTCCACAGGGGCCTGAAACGGTGTTTGGATAGTATATTTTAGTGTATTTTGACCGAAAATGAAAAAACAGTTTTTTATATATAATAATAGTTACTATTATTATATATAAAAAACTTTTTTTTATTTTCGGTCAAAATACACTAAAATATAGTATCCCAACACCGTTTCAGCCCCCTGTGCTTTTGTCAAGCTGTATGTATTTACTCATCAAAACTCAGATCATTCAAGAAGTACTAAAGTTATACTGGTGACTTTGATTTTTGTTTGCTGTATATCCTCATCCCTGTGACCTGTATGGTTATAAATTGATAGAATCCATAAATTACCTGCTTCATAAAGATTGCAAACTTGCATTGATATTTGAATACTGTTGGAAGAGTTGTCGGCCAAAGCAATGGCATTGTGATTATATCACGAAGTTTTAACGACCTGTGTCATGTGAAAATGGGTCTTATGCAATATTTTGCCAGCATAGTTCCGACCCAACCTGGGCCATGGGCAGTCTGGTCAGGAGCTACGTTGTCCGCTATAAAGTCACGCAAGGTTTTGTGGTCTCGTTAGCAGACAGGGTAGCTCCTGACCCAACTGGGTAGATGTGCAGGCTGGTTAGGAGCTATGCTGGAGGCTCATGTCATAAAATCCATTTTTGCATGACGGGGCTCAAACATAATCACCCCGCTGTTCAATAATAATAGCTGGTGTATAAAGCCACTGCTTCTCTGTCAGACATGATATGATTGTTACAAACTTTGGGATATGACAAGTCAAGATCAATTTGTCATTTTTTCAATGGATATATTGAGTCCTAAGATTTAATTAATACTGTATGCTTTAAATTGAGTGTCAATTGTTCAATATACTGATGTCTGCTTACCACAAAATTCTAAATCAATCAAAGCTTAACAGAAGGTCATCTTAGTGATATCAACTAAATAAGATGCCACCTAATAATAGTATAATGTAGAATCAGAATTTAATGAGGACTGTAAATAAGTTATTTAAACAGTCATATTACCCAACAAAATGTATGGGTAAATGTGTCGCGTTCTGAGAAAACTGGGCATAATGCATGTGCGTAAATTGTCATCCCAGATTAGTCTGTGCAGTCCGCACAGGCTAATCAGGGACGACAATTTCCGCTTTTATGGAACTTTTCATTTAAATGATGTCTCTGCTTAGCGAAAATCCAGTTTAGGCGGAAAGTGTTGTCCCGGATTAGCCTGTGCGGACTGCACAGGATAATCTGGGATGACACTTTACGCACATGCATTTTGTCCAGTTTTCTCAGAACGTGACACAAATGTGTCTGTGTGTATCCATTTTCTATGAAAACTGCAATTAATTCTTGGTTTATTATACCAATCATAAACTATACCAGGAGCGGCAAATGAACTATACATGTTAACTATAATACCGCATGACTTTGTGTATTACTAATGTACATAAGTTTACATGTTTCATGCTTGGTAGTTTGAAAAGCCCTATTTTGTTTTCAGTATGTAAATGCAAAAGCAAATATCTGCCAATAATATGTTTACCAACATATGTGGTTTGTAAAATATATATTTTACAACTATATAAATGCTGCGTTGTTTGGCCTTTCTAAAAAAATAAATGTATTAATATTTGGAGAACACAATCAATGTTTTAACTTTTGACAGATCTTTTACATGATTGCTTCTATATTTTACAGTCAATTGAATATTACTCAAGGTTTTATCTAAGAGATTAGTTCCATTGATCTCTAGTGATATTGATTAATACAAATTGCTTCTTGCCAAAATCAATAAAATATTATTGGTCTGTAGTGCTTATAGGTGTATTCTTATCTTTCTTATTTCTATTGATATGTAAAATATTATGTCATTAAACAAAATGAACTTCATCTTCTTTGTTTTGTTATTAACTAAAATATTACTGCAAAACACTACACTATAGGCTTATAACTTATAATGCTTTTAGGGCTGCACAAAAAAATTGTTTCTTAAGCACATTTTCCCAATTATTAGTATTAGTAGTATTAGTATTTGAATGAAGTATATATTATATTTGTATTTGTTTCTTCTGTTCTTTTAATTATAACTATTATAATAAGTAAATGATAATGTACTTAAAATATATGTTATTAATTATTCCTAATATGCATGTTTTAATGTATTTGTTCAAATTCCGTATAGAAACATATATTTAGAGCAATATATCTCAGCTTAAATACTGCTGTACATATAAGTTTTAACACATAAAATCATGATTGATTATTCCATCATCATGAAGTTTGGCCTATTTGTGTCGTGTTCTGAGAAAACTGGGCATAATGCTTGTGCGTAAATTGTCATCCCAGATTAGCCTGTGCAGTCCTCCGCACAGGCTAATCAGGGACGACAATTTCCGCTTTTATGGAAATTTTCGTTTAAATGATGTCTCTTTGAAGCAAAAATCCAGTAAAGGCGGAAAGTGTTGTCCCTGATTAGCCTGTGCAAACTGCACAGGCTAATCTGGGATGACACTTTACACACATGCATTTTGCCCAGTTTTCTCAGAACGCGACACATATGTCAGTGGTTTATGCTGTCTTTGTCTGCAGTCAAGTTCATAAACAGATCATTTGAGCCTCGTTGTGGGAAAACTGGGCTTAATGCATGTGTTTTAAGTGTCATCCAAGAGCCAGTGCAGTTCGCGCAATCAAGGCAAATCAGGGACGACACTTTATGCTTTTTTAGAATTTTTCGTTTATAGGAAGTCTCATCTAAACAAAAATTCAGTTAATGCGCAAAGTGTCCTGCCAGATTAGCCTGTGCAGACTGCACATGCATTAAGCCCAGTTTTCCCAAAACGAGGCTCATTTAAAGTACACAAATATCAGTGATAGGCAGAGAAAGGAGTCTGTTTTAATGAAGAAGAAATGTCTGATTTTCACACACATTCACATGACTCTGTGCTTAAGTGTCATCTGTCTGGCATTTGCACTCTTCCAATCCACTAGAACATTCGTTGTCCAGAGGGACATATGAGACATATTTGTTCAGGGACACTGTTTTGTAAACTATAGTTAAGTGATATTTATTTTAACAGATATTGAGATTCTATGTCTTACCTAAAGTTTTATTACCACTTGTTGCGAGAAAATGGCACAAGTGTGGTTATATCTCATCATTTCTGCTAGTTTCATCGCGATAACATTTTTTTATAGCACAATATTGTTTTACGATCTATAATTTTCTGTCAAATGACGCTGTTAATGATAACACATTGATCGTAATGTCATCTATTATTTTCTGTTAAATGACGCTGTTAATGAAAACACATTGGTAGTAATGTCATTACTTGTTTTCTGGGTATTTTTCATCTTGTTTTGCTTTCTTTCTCTTGTTTTATATCAGACAAGGCTTGCATATTTCCAATGAGCACAATATACCATTTATGTGAAATTTCAATAGCAAAATACGAGGCAATAACTGTTTTAAAAGAGCAATAATTCTTTTTCATTGATTTTGTTGTTTTGATGTTTTAAAACTTTAATTGTATTTATAAAACCAAAGTTGCATTTAATGATAAAACACACACAAACAATAACAAATAAAGAAAATTGGGGGAAAAGTGAAAGAAAAATGTTTGGTACTCTTTCAGAAAACTGCTGTTAGCTACATCCGAAAGATAGCCCACTCTGAAGACAAGCGAGCCAGGCACTTGGTCAATGCTGCACAATTCAACCTCGGCAGGGCATACTTCCAGGGATATGGAGTTGACAGGCAATCGGATACTGAAGCTGAGAAGTAAGTGCCATTTATTGTTTTATGGAGTTACTCGTTTGGCAGTTGGTATTCTAGGCATGGATTAACCCTTTGAGCGCTGGAACCGGATTTTGAAGGCCTTTGCAAACAGTTTGGATCCAGATGAGATGCCACAGAACGTGGCGTCTCATCAGGATCCAAACTGTTTGCTATTCTGATAGTATTCTTTGAAAAAAAATCCAAGAAAATGCTAATTTTAGAAATTTAGCAGACAACATTTTAGCAGACGACAAATTTCCCAGCATGCAAAGGTTTAATGGAGCAGTGCCCCAGCTTGGCCTAAATGGAAGGGCGCCCCGTCCTGCCCTTCCGAAGCCCCGCTCTGCCCTTCCGATTATTATTTTGATTTTTTTGTTGAGACATATAATTTTTTATAAATCTCTTGTTACATTGTTTTAAATGTATTTCTCATTGTATACATTTTATTTGCATGGTTTAATAATCATGAAAATAATATATTCTAACAATATTAATAATATAAAAATTAATATGCAACAGGGAGCATTCAGGATATGACTGCGCGCTCGAAAGTGCCCTTTTGACAAAATACAGCGCGTTCTAAAGTGCCCTTTTTACAAAATTGCACACCCCTGCCCTTTTGAAAACCTAGCTGGAGCACTGAATGGAGTTTCTGGGATTGATCAGCAGTTGATGTGCCTGGTATAATGGTATAATGTAGTAATGTTATTAGTCAGTAAGTCTGCATAAAATGTTATCAGTTTGTGAAGCAGACTGCTTCCACATTTCGCATGCAATTGAATTGAAACTTTAAATATGTCATCATTATCATGTGTAAATGTGCAAGACACCTTTTAAACATTTGAGCGCTGGAACCGGATTTTGAAGGCCTTTGCAAACAGTTTGGATCCAGATGAGACGCCACAGAACGTGGCGTCTCATCAGGATCCAAACTGTTTGCTATTCTGATAGTATTCTTTGAAAAAAAATCGAAGAAAATGCTAATTTTAGAAATTTAGCAGACAACATTTTAGCAGACGACAAATTTCCCAGCATGCAAAGGGTTAATTACCAGTGATCCACACATTCTTGAGTTATTTGCCCTTGAACATTGCTGAAAAAGTGTTGTGGGGTATTAGCCACGTTTGTGACAAAGCTCTAGTTTATGAAGGCTTAGAAGTTCTAAACTTCCAAATATTGAAACAAGAGTGTAATGATGGCCCAAAGGGCCCACCTGAGTTCTCTTGAGGGAGAAAGTTGTCAGGAGACAGACTTAAAAAAATATGGGAATGTATTTCAATAATCCTCAAATAATATGTCCAGCTTAGAAACATGTAAGTACCTGGATGTATATTCTTTACATTTATTGCAATAGATTAAAAGGATACAAATTCAGATGGAAAATTAATTCAATGATAATGATAATTGATGGCATCTGCCATATAATGGAAAAACTTCATGTGATTTCTTCGGTGACGGTTGAAAAATGGTAAAATTCTACATATACTTGATTATAACAGAGGAGAGCTATATGCTTTTAAGCAATGCTTTGCAAACACTGGAAAGGGGATTCAAACCTGGGCAATGTCAATATAAAAACTGGAAAAGTAATTTTAAAAACTGGAATGGTCAATGCAAACACTGGAAAGGTCAATGCAAACACTGGAAAGGTCGATTCAGTCCCTTGCTCTACCTTCCAGGTTCTGGTTGCTGGCAGCAGATGACGGCAACCCCAAGGCCAGTGTGAAGGCCCAGTCCACGCTGGGCATGTTCTACTCGCGTGAGGAGAGCCTTGACCTTAAACAGGCCTTCTTCTGGCACTCTGAGGCCTGTGGGAATGGGTCCTTGGAGTCACAAGGTAAACCAAACATAATCTTGCAGCAAATGCAGGCATGTACGTCTCAGTTGGATTAAGAGATTTTTGTGTTTGTAAATTTGTAAAGATTCTCCTTCCTTATTGACATATTGACACCATGCTCATGTGCAGCGTCAATAATAAGTATTTGTTTCTTATAAGCAAGAAATTAAAAAAAAATCGTTATACAGTTTCTTGTGACAATCACATAAACGCTTATAATTGTTATTTTATTACATGGTCTGTTTTGGTTGTTGTTGTTGTTGTTTTGTTTAACAGAGTGTTTTCTTTTCTAAATAATGCTCATTCCATTGAACCCAGCGTGTTCTACAAACATTGAGGTGGGTGTGCCCAAATGTGTCACAAATAAACATTAACATTTTTATTTGTAAACGGGTAATATTTTCTTCTGTAACCAGGAGCCCTAGGTGTTATGTACGAGTACGGTGTTGGTGCACGTAGGAACACTGACTCTGCCTACGTCTGCCTCAAGGGTGCAGCGGACCGGGGCAATGTGTACGCCATGGGCAACCTCGTGGCACACTACTACCGGCGCAAGCTCTACACCAAGGCTGCAGATCTGGCTTCCAGGTTGGATTATCATGAGAAGCAGTGATTTCTGGATTTGAAGTGTTTGTAAACAATGTCTTATTTACACCACTGCAGTTTAATTTAGGGTATGACAGGGTTAATTAATGTTTAAAATATAAACACAAAATATTCAGCCAATTTTTGTGGAAATAACCATGATTGTGAAATGTTAATATTTTAAAAGATTTTTTTTTTTTATCACTATAATTTGCGTTCTCTTGAATCCCTCTATAGCAATTTTCAAAAAAAAAATCAGTTTCAACATTGCTTAAGTCATGTTTAAAAAATCTAAGGAACTTCTTTATTTACATTTCTAGGGTGTCTGGCCTATCGGACATTGACCTGATTGCACAGCAGACGGACTGCCTTCACTCGTACATACGGAAGGGCATCGCGTTGTCGTGTTTCTACTATGCCAGGTGCCTGCATGAGGGGCTGGGCACAAAGAAGGAAGAGGGGGAGGCCAAGAAATACTACTCTAGGGTACGAGTCTCAACATTATATATGTGAAAAGGGGGTTAAATGCATGTGCATTAAGTGTCGTCCCAGATTAGCCTGTGAAGTCCACACAGGCTAATCAATGTTGGCACTTTCTGCCTGAACTAGATTTTCGTCAAGAAGTGTCTTCCTTTATACAAAAAATATAATAAAAGCGGAAAGTGTCGTCCCAGATTAGCTGGGACAACACTTTAAGCACATGCATTAAACGCCCTTATTGTTCACCATTATGTTTTGTTTTTGACCTGCCGGATTTCAGTCTGTCCGTTTATACGAGGTTAGCTCAAAATAACATGTTTGGTTTAATATTAATAATTCTTATAACAAAGGTTTGATAGTTGCATGGATGTCTTTGAACACTATCAACACATCACCTGACCTCATTCTAACCATGGCATTAGACTTATTAGAAGATAAAAATTCTTGGTGAACTCTAAATGGCGTGTTTCATGAAACATCAATAATGCTTCCTACAAAGCTTTGACTTGCACACCCACATCACGTGACCTGACTAATTCCATAGGTCCATATACTTGGTTAGCCCTATTTTATCAGACATCTAAAATGCTTTCTATACGGAGTGTATAACATTTTGCACTGAAAAAATCTGAAAAAATAATGCTTTCTTTCCTAATATTTGATACTTGCATGGATGGTGTCTTTGAACACTCTCAACACACCCACATCAACTGACCTCATTTTGATTATGACATTTACATACTTTTGGATTTGTATGGATGTTTTCTAATAACACTCTCAACACACCCATATCACCTATCCTCATTTTGACCTTGAAACTTTTGGACTTAAACTGATTGAAATGGGCCCATAAATCAATACTGACAAGGTATTCAATTGGAGTGTATGTGTCGTATTCTGAGAAAACTGGACAAAATGTATGTGCATAAATTGTCATCCCAGATTAGCCTGTGCAGTACGCACAGGCTAATCAGGGACGACAATTTACGCTTTTATGAAATTTTTCATTTAAATGAAGTCTCTTCTTAGCAAAAATTTAATTTAGGCAGAAAGTGTTGTCCCTGATTAGCCTGTGCGAACTGCACAGGCTCATCTGGGATGACACTTTACGCACATGCATTATCCCAGTTTCCTCAGAACACGAGACATATGCGTACGCAGAATTTTGTTGTTCAATTGCAAAATTGTTAAGTAGTTCGAGCTAGCACACAACCCAAGTCCTTTCTTTTCAGTGTTACCACTTTGACCCGGATGTATTTTTCTTTTCAGTGTAACAACTTTGACCCGGATGTATTTTTCTCTTCAGTGTTACCACTTTGACCCGGATGTATTTTTCTTTTCAGTGTTACCACTTTGACCCGGATGTATTTTTCTTTTCAGTGTTACCACTTTGACCCGGATGTATTTTTCTTTTCAGTGTTACCACTTTGACCCGGATGTATTTTTCTTTTCAGTGTAACAACTTTGACCCGGATGTATTTTTCTCTTCAGTGTTACCACTTTGACCCGGATGTATTTTTCTTTTCAGTGTTACCACTTTGACCCGGATGTATTTTTCTTTTCAGTGTTACAACTTTGACCCGGATGTATTTTTCTTTTCAGTGTTACCACTTTGACCCGGATGTATTTTTCTTTTCAGTGTAACAACTTTGACCCGGATGTATTTTTCTCTTCAGTGTTACCACTTTGACCCGGATGTATTTTTCTTTTCAGTGTTACCACTTTGACCCGGATGTATTTTTCTTTTCAGTGTAACAACTTTGACCCGGATGTATTTTTCTGTTCAGTGTTACCACTTTGACCCGGATGTATTTTTCTTTTCAGTGTAACAACTTTGACCCGGATGTATTTTTCTGTCCCCCAGTCTATACTGGGGGACATATTGTTTTTGCCCTGTTTGTTGGTTTGCACAAACTTAAACATTGGCCATAACTTTTGCAATATTGAAGATAGCAACTTGATATTTGGCATGCATGTGTAGCTCACGGAGCTGCACATTTTGAGTGGTGAAAGGTCAAGGTCATCCTTCAAGGTCAAAGGTCAAATATATGGGTCAAAATCGCTCAAAAGGGGACATAGTGTTTCACAAACACATCACTTGTTCTTTTCAGTGTTACCACTTTGACCCGGATGTGTGCGCCAGTCTCCAGACCCAGACCCAACACGGGCTCATGTAGGAAGACACAGCCAGGGATGTGGGGCACCTAGATCACTTCGTATCCGTCTATATTTATTTTTTGTGAAAAATACAAACTGACTGGTCTTGCAAAGCTGCCAAATGTATACCGGTACCTCTGCTGATTGCATTATACTGCTGTCTTAAATATTCTATTTATTTTGTATTCAATGATTTTGTTATTATTTTCTGAGAACTTGATTAACATCAAGCTGATATATAAACTAGTGTCAAATAATTGTACATTTCTTGTGTTTCTGAGACTATGTCAAGTTTACAGTTTTCTGTTTCATGTTGATACTGTACAGATTCTTGTTTCCTTTTTATATTAAAATCAAAAAAAGACAAAATTGTTGAAAAAAATGCATTTGTTTATTTAAGCACATTATCAATACATGTTTTGATTTACTGTTTACACCCTTTGTAGTTGTGTACAGAATGTGTGTGGAAGAATGGAGTGAATTAGAGAGATTTGTTATTGCTTACATGACTGGTACATTGTATAGCGTATTCAAGTATTGATAAAGAACTAGTCAAATGTGGTCTATTTAGTTAATTATTTGCAAGATATGAGAAGCAGTTCAGTACATGTATTCTCACCTGCTGCCTAGTACTGACACATCTGGCAAATTAGAACACTGTTATGACGTACCCTTTGGGTCAAAAGTACATATACGCCAACAGCTTAAAATAGAAATCACCGCGGTGACAAAATTGTCACAGCGGTGACAATTTTGTCACTGCGGTCATAAATTTATCACTGCAGTGATATACTTGTAACTGCGGTGATACTTTGGACAAAAGGACAAAAACATATGAAAAAACATATGAATAAACTTATCAACTATCCTTATTCATCCGTTTTGATTTTATTTTAAACTTTTGTTAAATATTCAATTATTTTCTTGAAAAAATCACGGTTTGTTACAGGGAAAATGGTTGAAAACTGACCCAAAGAAATAAATGTAACAGCAGGTATAAAAATATACCAACAGTCATAATTTGTCACCGCTGTGACAAAATTGTTACCGCAGCGACAAAAAAGATATCAACGCGGTGACAAAATTGTTACCGAAGTGACAAAATTGTCACAGCGGTAACAATTTTGTCACCGCGGTGATATCTATTTTTAGCTGTTGGTGTATTTGTCCTTTTGACCCAAATGGTATGGCATACACTGTGACTGTGTAGACAGTTGTTGATTATTTTAATTAGACATTTTCATTGAGGTTTATTGTTAACTTAGACAAGAGTTAGACATTTGGAAAATACATATAGTTTGCATTACAATAAAATTAACTGTGTGTTATTGTATTTGAAAGATTTTGTATGAAAGGATTTTGAGTTATTACAAAATGTTTGTATTAACCGAGTAAATCACTAGACAGTTAGCCATTACTGTTGTATTGTATTTTGATCTTCACGAAAAAAGACACTGTGCAAAAAAAATGTACTAAAAAGTTGATTTTTATCTTGAAAAATGTACATGTAATTAATGGACAAATATTTGGAGTACCGTATGAATGTGACAGTTTGAATGTTTATAGTTTGAATGTGGCCTCATTATCGTTTTCATTGTTAGAAATCTGGCGCTCATAACATTATTGCAAAACAAAGTTATTTTATATCAAATGTTAAACATGATTATAACACTATAATTGTGTATGAGAATTTCCAATGGAAAGCATAAACATTTAAGCAAAACATCCAGAAATAATAAAAAAAAAATGCTTCAGGATTATAATTGTAAAATGCAATATTTCCCTGGCAACTCTGGTCTTGGGGTTTGTAGTATCTCTATTTGTCAACTTTTGTCTCGTGGTTTTGTTCTTAGCGCAGTGGGGGACCAAGGTCCCTTCCATTATTGTGTTCAACAATTGAATTCCATCAAATCTTTCAAAGCTTGAATCTGGCAAAAATGTGATTTTTTTATGTGTTTTGTATACTGTTATCTTTTACTTTTTATACATATTTATATATATACATTTGTATTGCATGTATTTGTAGATTAGTGAAGCCTTTTTTGTAAACAGATCTGGTACGTTTGTTGTGATTTTAACAGTTATAGTTCGCTAGTATCCCTGTACTTGGTATTTAATATGTAAAGTGTGGGATGTGTTGATTGTTGTTACTAAAGGGGACATTGTTTTAATTTTATTTTCCTGAAAAGTATATACCTAAGTTTCAGCGATAAGCTGGGATTCATAATTTATAGTTGGGTACTTCAATGATTTGGCGTTTGGTTGAATGTTGGTGTATTAAGGTGGTGTTTCTTAAGAAAAGGTTTTATAAATACATGTGATTTTACATGAAGACATTAATTCATTAAAGTCGTAATGGCTTCTGATAAGTGTTTAATTTGTCTTGTTTTTTTATTCATGATATTAAGTGGGTAAATTTTTATTCCTTCAATATATTTTGGTTTCATCTGATTATTACACAATAACTGAAGTGTTAAAGATCACTGTTTTTACAAAAAATTGACTAATACATAAACAAAGATTTAATATCAATTAATTGTTTTTCATGTTGATGAAAACAGTAAGTGATTAACTTTTAGATTGATCGGGAAAAAGTTGATTCCTTCTTTGTATGTTGGTTGTTTTTATATGCAGTGTTTATTCATATTTATGGATTTGATATTCCCAGTAGCGTTCTAATTTTTATTGCAAGGGTTTATTATGAAACTGATGAACCTTCTCCATATTTCCCTATCAGATACTGTAGTTTCACACTCGGGTCTCAAACTGTTGTTTAAATGATGCCCAACTTTGGTGAATGTTTCCATCAGTATATGCATATGATATTTGCACACTTAACCCTTGAACTGGGATTTCGGACTGATTTTTTTTAGCATTCCTGTTTATTGTCTGATAAATTAGTAAACATCAACTGGTCTTTCTTAAAGCAATGGAAAACACCAAAATGATCTTTTATACATATAATAAAAAAGTTTGTATCCTTTTGACTGATAGACATTTATGATATGATATGTGTCGTGTTCTGAGAAATCTGGGCATAATGCTTGTGCGTAAATTGTCATCCCAGATTAGCCAGTGCAGTCCGCACAGGCTAATCAGGGACGACACTTTCCGCCTAAACTGGATTTTCGCTAAGAAGTGACATCATCTAAACGAAAAATTCCATAAAAATGGAAATTGTCATCCCTGATTAGCCTGTGCAGACTGCACAGGCTAATCTGGGATGACAATTTATGCACAAGCATTTTGCCCAGTTTTCTCAGAACACGACACATGTGATTATTAATGAGTAAGCTTGTCAGCGCCATAGCAAGTTATTTAGATTGTTGATTTTAGACATCATGTTCACTGTTTAAGATTTAAATCATTGGGAAATTGTTTGTTTGTGTGTTTGCTAAGACAGCAATAGTTCTACGAACTAGTGCTAGTTAATTATTAATTATGTAAGAAAATAGAAAGAAAATACAGAGGTTGTCAGGTCATATCACATTCTGTATTAATTAGTATAACTTTTAAGATATAAACATCTGAAGTGACTTAAAAAGAAATCTTAACATTATGTAGTTTTCTTAAGATAATTTAAGTACATTTTATAGTATGTTTCTTTACCATAGTAACCGTTTTATTGGTTTAATTATTTGACAATTTTCTGTGTCCCATAGTGCCTTCTATCGTTTTATAAGTTGCCAAATAGATATCCAAATTTAACACATAGTTAATTGAGACACCAGCTGAGTTTTGTGTGTTTTATGTATGTGTGTGGATTTGGTTGTGCTCTCCTCTGGTTCTTTCCACTAACACTTTTGGCGTGTGTTGAAGCTAATCTTTGAACACGTGTACATACATAAAGAGTTTCCAAAGCATCAAAGCAAACCTGTGATAAATGGGTCTCTACAGATCTATTGTGTTTTGCCTGTGTTACCTTGGGTTGTTTTTATAAATTTTATATCAGTGTGTTACATAGCGTTTTTGGTTTTGGTGTTAGATGCAGTATCTTTAATGTCAAAACATTGCTTTAATAGCAAAAAAGAATCATGTATAGAAAACATTTTTATTTTATCTCAAGAAAGGTTGTATACATTTTCATATCTTTTAAAGAAATAAGACTGTAATTTCAACTTTGTTTGTGAAAGTGCATATTTTCGGATGACTGTTCAAGTTTTGAAGTGTGTTTTATACAAAATAAGTCCTTAGTTAGCTTTCAGTCTGAAATAAAATTTAACTTCTTAGTGGTTATCATTTTTACCTCGACTACGTATCTGGAGAAAAAACTTTGCATGTGTAGTCGCCTGTCGTCCGAAAGTAAAAAGACAAATCCACCAGGCCAGACTAAACAAAAAGTCTGTGAACAATCTTTGTGTCACATTAAATCGGCAATTTGTTTAAATCTCCCTGTTTCATATGTAATCAGTTCGAAACAGTGTAACAAGTCAGCAAGCCAATCGAATAAAAAGCGTGTGAACACTTAAGGCCACATGTAAATCAGATTCTCTTCAACCTTTCTAACAGCAGTATAGTCCTTTTGCCCCGTAAGTGAGCAGGGCATCAGAGTCGCCTCTTTAACTTGTAATGTCCACAAAGTGTGGTCATATGCATCGTTAACCCATTTATGCCTAGTGGACTCTCCCATCCTTCTTAATTGGATCAATTTATTTCCAAAATTAGGGATGTCTAGTATATTTATTTCTATATTTAGAATATTTCTTACAGAAAAATTGCTCTAAGCAAATAGCGCAGACCCTGATGAGACGCCGCATCATCTGGGTCGGCGCTGTCTGCCAAGGCCTTTTTTTTCTAGACGCTAGGCAAAAATGGGTTAACTGCATGTATAGGAGGTACGATCTTGTAGTTAACACTTGATCAAAGCTATGAACCCATTCATAGACAAGATGGGGCAAATACGGATATATCAGGGATTAAGGCGAAGTCATTATCCGTTCCAATGTTGAATGGTCGCTTTAGATACTATATGTATCAGTGTAGGTCTTGGCTTGAAATCAAACATATTTTATGCCAGATGACCCCGTCCTCTTAACCATAAACAAGAGGCCTTTCAAATACAGGAATGTCAAGGATCAACAACCTCGGGCGATCTCGGTTAAAACATATGTTAAATAGACTATGCCATCGGGTATTCACCAACAAATAAACAGCATTTGTTGCAAATACGTGGTTGAAATAATAATATATAATGGCGGGAAATAATATCCTAATTGAAATTTAATGTCTGGATTTAAAACACACACATAGTAATCAAGCGGTTATTGTGCGCCTTAATCTGGAGGTGACCCATGTCCACCTCTGCATTTCTGGGGACTTGAATACTGTCCGTGTTGAAAGTATTTCAGTCGCATTCTGAGAAAACTGGGCGACAATTTCTTGTGCGTAAATTGTCATCCCAGATAAGCCTGTGCAGTCCGCACAGGCTAATCAGTGACGACAATTTCCGCTTGTATGGAATTTTTCGTTTGAATGATGTTTCTTCATAGCGAAAAGCCAGATTAGGTGGAAAGTGTCGTCCCTGATTAGCCTGTGCGGACTGCACAGGCTAATCTGGGACGACACTTTACGCACATGCATTATGCCCAGTTGTCTCAGAACGCGACTCGTTTCCACTCATTACGAGGATCGCGGGTTTGATTCTCATCCCCGTAACATAACTTATGTGTGGATTGCTCATGGAGTTATTTCTATTGCCATTCTCTCATCAAATGCATAGATGGAGGACAGATGTGAGGTACTTGTTATGTGAAATTAGTACTGGGACCAGATTACCAAGAAAATGTGTTATTGGATTTACAGGCCGCCGTTATATGTCAGACATATCACGAAATACCCGGTACTGTTGAAACCGGCGAAGTCAAAATAAACATGTATTCATAATTGTCTGGATTTTACAGACGTTCATTTTCTTATATAAAATGTATAGTGCATTTGAGCGCGTACGTTGAGAGCGTGGTAAGGCCCCGAATAGACCTTGCGATGACCTGGAAAGTATTGGTAGGCTTTTATCGGGACGCAATGCAGGGCTAAACGGCATGAGCGTTATGCGTAATCAATAAAAGAAACACTTGCGTTGACCGCGTTTAATACTGTATGCACATTGTGGTAATTGGCGCGTTCAAGGGTTGACGGCGGCACATTGATAGGAGCCTGGTCCGGGGTGGTAGATCATGGAGCGGCGGCCCGTTGGCGCCGCTGTGGGCTGGGGCACCCACTGGCATGAGTAACCGGAGGCGCAGCCACAGTGGCCGTTCATGGTTTCCAGAACATCACAGGGGTCGCCGGGGTTCTTGTAGATCTCGCAGACGCCTGTACATTGAATCGTGAAACATATGAGCCAGATACATGTTATGTCCGGCGGGATGTGAACAACAATGAGCGGACTTGATCTGGGAGGGGTTTTGTCCGTTTTTAATTCTTTAATTCGTGGTAAAATAAAATATAGTTTCTAAGGCAGTTTTACCTTTTAAAAAAGTTTTTAATTCACTATGGACGTATGGCTGCTGTGTTATCGCAGTTCAATTGGTCGTTGCCGGCTCAGGTACTACTTTTTAAGTACTCCGGGTACGCTTTAGTATACTACAATGTACCCCGGGTACGGAAAATACTCTAAAAGGCATCCGGTCATACTCCAGGGTACTTTTTAGTATTTGTTCGAACCGCTACCGGGTTACTTTTAAGTAGTACAAACGCCGACAATTACCAATCGAGCGTTAGTACACGCATATAATACACGTTTTAACTGTAACCGTGTGAATCTATTATCTATTAAATACGTTTATAGCATACGCTCGTGTTAACTGTCTTTTTAGCGAATCAGTTATATATGTGTAGTTTTCTAAATATTACAATAAAGATGTTTAAAAAGATGATCTATTTCTGGGCGCATACGAAATGAAGGTTATGTATACTGTGTTATTCATATAAGACCATGAATAAAACACAGACTCTGTCATTAATTAGATCCGGGTCAGGCGACACGATGTACTCTCAAATGAGACTAGACGCTATAATTTCTTCAAAGATTGTAGTGGCGATGCAAAACGAAACGCCAAAATCAAACCCACCGGTATTGCGCGTCAGTAGTGGCATATCCGGAAGTACCAGCTGCCTCTTGCTGGCGACGAGGAACTGAGGCCGGATGTAGCAACACTCAGATGCCGCGCAATCGCTTTTCACATGACATACGGTGGCCTGCAAATGTCCGCATATATAATTGAGCCTCGCTCTGTGAAAAGGGGATTGAATACATGTGCGTAAAGTTTCGTCCCTGATGAGCCTGTGCAGTCCGCACAGGCTAATCAGGGACGACACTTTCCGCTGAAACTAGATTTTCGATAAGAGGAGCCTTATTTTAAACGAAAAATACCATAAAAGCGGAAAGTGTTGTCCCTGATTATCCTGTGCGGACTGCACAGGATAATCTGGGACGACACTTTACGCACATGCATTAAACCCCTTGTTCACAGAGCGAGGTTTTATATTTTATAAACATACGTAGTTCGCGCTTTTTAATTTATAAAGGAATCATTTAATTATAATGCATGTATTTACTTTTTACGTTACTTTAAAAAAAAAAAAAAAAAAAAANAAAAAAAAAAAAAAATCTTAGGCTAAAATCACAATTAAAGGACAAAGTTGCAATAAGGGGCCTACTGCTTTGGAAATGTTTGAAAGGGCAAGATGTCAAATTCAGCAGATGTATGTGTATATATGCGTGTGTTGTACCACACAGAATGCTGGCGATCGTGTCGCACACATTGTTTACTGACATTCAATCGCAATTAATGGGTTTAAAGGAAACATTAAGGCTGTTAGTTGATAGTACAAATAGAAATGCGGTCTATAATCACGTTCCATATTAAAACCAGAGGGATCAGTACAATACTCGTGTTTCAGTCTCGTCTAATATACTAGAAGTAATAGTTTCCTTAAGCATCTTAAGTTTTAGTGCCGTCATAATTTATAACAAAAAAAAAAATGTATACATTTACTTTGTTACAATAACATATACGGTGATCAAGTTAAGAACGTAAAGAATCGGCATCGAATAAAATCGGCCAACATACCTCTGTCAGACCCAAAGCGATGATTATCAACGTGACATAGAACAGCATGGCGTTGCTTGCAGATCTTTTACTTGGTTTATTTGTGCTCGTACGTGAAGGCTGATGTCCTATATATGTGACATCATTAGAGCCTTATCTTTATTGGCAATCCTGTAGTGTTCACTCGGTGTTCTCATTTGCTGACGATGCCAAAATAATGAAGGTCATGCGATGTTATTGACACGTTTCATCACTGCTTTGTTCTTTTTATACCTGTGTTTATATCGGCACTAATATACTGCATGATTTGCCATTTTGTTTGTGACGAAATTCGACTTTCAAATGCAGGCATAGAAATTGATCTAATGGAAGCTTCCGTCCAAATTGGTGACGATATATACAAGAACGGGAACATGTTTTCTACAAACAATATATAAAACTGATGTTTTCAACAATACTGTTGTGTTTTGTGTTAATTAATGAAGTGCCATCCCTCTTCACGGTATGTTTATGCGTAAACAACGGGTGGTAATAACAATTACGAGTAAACATTGGAAAATCAGTCCCAATCAATTACCGGTGTTATATGCTTCCCATGTACTTGTTTTTTTATATTCCACTTGCTTTAAACCATTTCCCGTTGTTGTTGAAAAGCATTCTTTCGTGACGATACTGTGTGTTTTAGGTTGATTGTTTGGGAATCGAGTCCAAACTCGAGACTATGATACAATATGACGAGACACGAGTAGAACCTGCAGAAGACAGCATTTATTTTGCGCAGTGTAAAACCAATTTATCAGATTCAACTTGAACCACGTGAACTCTGTCCCCTGAGCAATCAATCCAAGAAATCACGATAATTTTCACAAGTTCGTGTGCAACATACAATCAACGTTGGATATGTCAACAATGTCCAGCTATTTTAACAGGAGTGCCCCACACTATCTCTAAATGCCATCTATCAATAAATAAAGTTAGATAGTAATCCGTTCACCACTTATGACTTTATACTTCGAATATGAACAATAAAGGGCAATATGTGTCGTGTTCTGAGGAAACTGGACATAATGCTTGTGCGTAAAATGTCATCCCATATTAGCCTGTGCAGTCCGCACAGGCTAATCAGGGACGACAATTTCCGCTTTTATGACATTTTTCGTTTAAATGAAGTCTCTTCTTAGCAAAAATCCAATTAAGGCGGAAAGTGTCGTCCCTGATTAGCCTGTGCGAACTGCACAGGCTAATCTGGGACGACACTTTACGCACATGCATTATGCCCAGTTTTCTCAGAACGCGACTCAATTAATAAAGGGCAATATATCTGTTCACACTGAGTAGATATTTATGGTCCTTGTACAAAGCATTTTCTATTGAAGCCAGCTATATATATATACACAGGCTTGTATGAAATTTCATATAAATACCTTCAGTACTTGCAGAGTTACGCTCCGCACAATAAAGCTAAAAGATGAATGCGCCGCACAAGAGCATTGACTAAAAGGCTAAGTCTGTAAATCCCCAAAGGTTTTGGTACTTTGCACTCTCCTTAAAGTAATATATCTTTATGATTCGGAAGTTTAGTGAATCACTTCAATATTTACGTAGTTATGCTCAACAAAAAAAGTGGCATGGAGTGAAAAACAGAAGAACGAACAATATGATTACTTTAGTATATGCCTCCCTTAGAGGTAATAGAAATCTATCCATATTGTTTGGAATATTTAGGGTTGATTTCATGGAATTTGACAGGATTTCAAATTGTGATCTGACCTTGGATCTGGGAGTCTGGTTCTTGAATGCCACGTTACTTAGTCTGGTTCTTGAATGCCACGTTACTTCTCATCATGCTCATCACTTCCAACACATTAATTTAAAACCAATCCAAGCTAGATAAATTTACATTCAGGACTCGTATCCTCAATTTGGCATTTGACCTTGATCTTGGAAAAAGATTGTGGATTCTATTTTCTGATGTTCCGTCACATGATTATAATTAGTTTTGCCAATCAAATTACAAATCCATAAAAGATTGCCAAAAATATGCTCTGCACTCATCTCTAAGGACTGCTCTTGTGAACTTGAATTTTGGACTTGGATTGCGGCCTTAACCATGTACCTAATGACCCGATTCTTGTGCACCACATTATACTTGTCACTTTTGCAAAGTTATTTGAAAATTAATCCATGCTGAACAAAGTAAGATCTAAAAAAAAGTATTAATTTTCTAAATTTGAACTTTGACCCTGAATTGTGACCCTGACCTTTGAACCTGATTCTCCTGATATTCTGTCTCTCATCACAGTGAATACTTTTGGCAAATTAATTGAAAATCAATCCATGCTAGACAAAATTAGGCTCCAGACAAATATTTTGCAATGCCTACTCACAAACCGCCATTCCGCTGGGGTATTCCCTTAATATTGCTGGTTTTCAAACAGGCATATACAAAAATTGTTATAAAACAAAAGAAACTTTAATTGAATTCAAGTTATCACAAAAATATTTCATCGAGATGTGACAGGTCCACATGCTTTCTGTGTTTCGCTGTGGAGGGCCCATCAGTGGTGGTCTCATGCAGGCTTTCTTTTAGGTTCCTTTTTATAAGAGCTGGCTTTGTGTTCACACCATGTGGTCTGGAAAATAGAAACAAACTATTTAAACTTCTACTATTTTTACAGAAAAGACGCATTTTTCGTATTATAGACTGAAAAACTATTTAAACTTTTACCATTTTTTACATCAAAGACGCATTTGTCATATTATAGACTGCACATGTAGTTAATGACAACTGGGAATCATCATCATCAGCAGCAGCAGCAGCTGCCTCCTCTTCATCATCATCATCGTTCTTTCTCCGCATATCAACAACAGCCTTATCTTAGTTTTGTCTGCACATTTACTATGGTAGCAAGATGCTTGTCCAACAGTTTACCTTGATCGTTTCCTAGGGGACGGCTTCTGTATTGCAGAGGGCATAGTAAAATCCTCGAGAATATCTGTCACTATCTCCTTAGCATCAAACCGTTTATCTCTAGCATCACTGGTCACCCTTGAAGACAAACCAGCTCTTTTATCTTCGAGTACCCTATCAGAGTCTTCATTACTTCTGTTCAATGCACTTGAGGATTCCTTGTCAATGTGCTGCTTATTAACGTCTGCTCTCCGACCTTTATGAGACACTCCAGTATCTGCAACTATTTCTTCACATTTAGAATTGTGTTTGCCAACAAAACCTTTTTGATCAGTTGTTTCACAAGTAACACTATCATCAGGATGCTCAGAAGCACCATTATCCCTATCATCTTCTTGCGAGTCAAATTCAGGTTCCATTTTAGGACACAAGCTCCCAAGTTCCTCTCCTACATTATCATGATCTCGCAGCCGATACCTTTTGCCAGTGGAAACAGTTTCAGATTTTGCATGCTTTGAATGTTTGTGATTATTGTTTGTGGTAGACATGTTACTTGAAAATGCATCTCTTTCTGTCTCCACTGCTCTGGCCAGCTCCGATGCGAGGTCGTCTTTTCCAGCCTGAAAAAAAACAAAACAGTCTTGCTCTGTGAAAAAGGTGTTTAATGCATGTGCGTAAAGTGTCGTCCCAGATTAGCCTGTGCAGTCTGCACAGGCTAATCAGGGATGACACTTTCCGCTTTTATGGTAGTTTTCTTTCGAATAAAGTCTCTTCTTTGCAAAAACCAAGTCTAGTAGGAAAGTGTAGTCCCTGATTAGCCTGTGCGGACTTCACAGTCTTATCTTGGACGACACTTTACACACATGCATTAAACCCCCTTTTAACAGAGCGCGGCTCAATTATAAGGCATATTTGAAAAACATACAAAGTTGTAATTTATAATAATAAACATTTTCTTAATCAAACAAGGCTTCTGCTTTTGCTCATCACTATTGCAAAAAGCGTAAAAAAAATGCATATTTGGATAAAGTTTTTATGCCGAAAACTTCCAATTTCTTATAGAGGCTTTATTAAAAGCAGAAATAATCAGAGAATTTGGAAAAGAATGGACTTTTTTTGCTGACGACATAATGTTAGACATTTTGTAACATGTCCTGTGAAATCTCACTTGCAAGAAAACCTTTTTCTCATAATACGTGAAAATAAACAATACTGAATAATAATAAATTATTATATTTTCTGACCTGTTTCAGAATGTCCAAGGCCACCTCTGTTAGCTCCTTCTCTGTCATAACGTACCAGGTCTTACTGAAACACATACAATGCACTGTATGTAGTGCTTGATTTATTTATATTTAAGCCTCATTCTGTGAAAAGGGGGTTTAATGCATGTGCGTTAAGTGTCATCACAGATTGCATGTGATTCCAGACAGGCTAATAAGGGACGACACTTTCCGCCTCAACTGGATTTTGGTCAAGAAGAGTCTTCCTTTGAACGAAAAAAATACAATAAAAGCGGAAAGTGTCGTTCCTGATTAGCCTGTGCGGACTCAACAGGCTAATTTGAGACGACATTTTACTCGCATGCATTTAACCCCTTTTTCAAAGAGCCAGGCCCATCTGTTTGTCTATTTGATTGCTTTGTTTATCTGGGTTATTTTCCATTATCAACAGTATTTCAGTAATATCACGACAGTCAGTTAACCTACTTGCACATTTCCTGGATAAGCTGGTTAACCAGCATTGAGTGCACAAACTGGCCAGTAAAATAAAAACTCCCCAATTTTAATCAGAGGTAGGAGAAGGTTGGCCATATTAATGATTTGATGACTAACCCTTTGCATGCTGGGAAATTTGTCGTCTGCTAAAATGTTGTCTGCTAAATTTCGAAAAATAAGCATTTTCTTTGATTTTTTTTCAAAGAATACTATCAGATTGCAAACAGTTTGGATCCTGATGAGACGCCACGTTCTGTGGCGTCTCATCTGGATCCAAACTGTTTGCAAAGGCCTTCAAAATCCGGTTCCAGCGCTCAAAGGGCTAATTGTGTCGTGTTCTGAGAAAACTGGGCATAATGCTTGTGCGTGAATTGTCATCCCAGATTAGCCTGTGCAGTCCGCACAGGCTAATCAGGGAAGACAGTTTCCGCTTAAATGGAATTTTTCGTTTAAATAATGTCTCTTCTAGGCGAAAATCCAGTTTAGGCGGAAAGTGTCGTCCCAGATTAGCCTGTGCGGACTGCACAGGCTAATCTGGGACGACACTTTACGCACATGCATTATACCCAGTTTTCTCAGAACACGACACAATCCCCACACTAGTTCTCTGGAAAGGCTGGCGATCACACCCGCAATACATGGATTTGTAGTCTAGTGTTTGACCAACTGAGGTAGCTGGCCTGATTAGTTTTTTATTTAGTTTGAAGGCCACAGCTTCAGAGCGAATATCAAGATATTTAAATCAAAGAAATAAACAAATGCATGCAAGTGAAAAGAGTGGTAGTTATGACATTTTATAACACAATTTCTTTTTTAGCTTAATTTGGCGTAGCCTTTGAGTGTTTTAAGAAACAGCAAATTGCAAAAAATAAATCCCCATCAAAATCACAACCCAAATAAACTTAATTTTTTGTGACATACATACATAATGACAATAAATGAATTATTAAACAAACACATAATTGTATTACTAATTAGTAATGGATAGAAACTTACATTTAGGCCAAGGTTGCCTACCATCGTTCTTGCAATACTGTAAATAAAGTGGACATGAGTTTCTCCGAAAAACGAATGTCTTATTTCACCAGTGTCTTTTTTCACCAATGATAAGTGATAAAAAATATATGAGCCACGCTCTGTGAAAAGGGGGTTTAATGCATGTGCGTAAGGTGTCGTCCCAGACTAATCAGCAGGAACGACACTTTCCAAGTTAACAAGATATTTGCTTAGAAGAGACTTTCTTTAAACGAAAAATATCATAAAAGCGCAAAGTGTCATCCCTGATAAGCCTGTTCGGACTGCACAGTCTAATCTGGGACGACACTTTAACCCTTTGAGCGCTGGAACCGGATTTTGAAGGCCTTTGCAAACAGTTTGGATCCAGATGAGACGCCACAGAACCTGGCGTCTCATCAGGATCCAAACTGTTTGCTATTCTGATAGTATTCTTTGAAAAAAAATCGAAGAAAATGCTAATTTTAGAAATTTAGCAGACAACATTTTAGCAGACGACAAATTTCCCAGCATGCAAAGGGTTAAGCACACGCATTCCACCCCCCTTTTCACAGAGTAACGCTCATATCCATACAGTTTGTGTGAGTTATCAAAAATGTATAAAGAGTTCTTTTGACATACTGATGTTTCTTTGACTTCAACGAATCATTGGAATCTTGTTTTTTCATGTGCGACTTCTCACTTCCATGACTGCTCGTCTTCTTCATCATCCAGGTGGGCAGGTCCCTGGAACTGAGGCTGCTTTTTGATTGGTCAGCAAGATTTTGTGACTTCAATACACTACTCTGACTGGTTTTCATGTCGTCTGTTTCCAGTTTAGACTGGTTCTTTTTTGGTGACATTCGACTCCCTTGATCATTTATTTTCGTTGCGTGCTCTTCATATAGATTTTGATAGCTGAAACAATGGACATGTTGCAAAGGACATTTTTGTAAGCTTTGATAATGGTGAATCGATCCACATAGATTACTGAAAAAATATTTTGTTCAGTTAATATTACATAACGATAATGAACAAGAGCACTGCATAGCTGGTGCCAACGCTTGGCTGTGGGTGCTTGGATTATGTTTTTTAGCTTTGACCTTCATTTACCTTGACCTTTCACCACTCAAAATGTGCAGGTCCATGCATGAGATACACATGAAAAAAATAACAAATTGTTTTGACCTTTGACCTTGAAGGATAACCTTGACCTTGACCTTTCACAACTCAAAATGTGCAGCTCCATGAGATACACATGCATGCCACATATCAAGTTGCTATCTTCAATATTGAAAAAGTTAAGGCCTACGTTAAAGTTTTGGAACGCCGCTGACAGCAGACGAGCTGGCTATGACAATACCTTGCTATTTTTTTTGAAACAGCAGAGCTAAAAATGAATACACAAATGTACACTGCTTTTTCGAAGTTGTTGGGACCGTAAAAATTAGCTCATTAAAGGTAAGTTCTATGTGGTAATATGTATGTGATGATATTTAATTATAAGTAGATAATTATGTGTAAATCAATATAAAGGTTCATAAAAACTATTATTCAAAAAGATAAAAAAAACTCTGAAGTTATTTGATTATGTAGATACATAATCAACAAGTCAAAAAAGCATTAACCACTTTGATGTGCGTAATATTGATAAAGACTGATTATTCATTCAAAAGTCAATCAGGAGTGATTTTGTAAGGAAGAAAACGATAGAAGGTGTGTAAACACCAACCTGCTATAAATGCCAATATGGGACTTCAAAATAATAAGTGATGATAAAGGGTGAAAAATGTTATTTGAACCAAAAGTTTAATTTGAAATGGAGATAAATTTGAACAAGAAAATTTGAGTTAATTATTTAAAAATTAATTAAATAAATAAGAACTAAAGCTTTGTCACAGACGTTACGAATACCCCCACATTCCGCATTGACACAGAATATTTTGCATGTTGTCTTCACAAAAACACCATGCCCAATGTTAAAAAAACGCACTAAGTGACCCTGTGACCTACTTTTTGATCCAGCATGACCCATATTCGAACTTTACCTAGACATTATCTAGATACAACTTCTGACCAAGTTTGGTGAAGATTGGATGAAAACTACTTGAATTAGAGAGCGGACAACAAGTGAATGTTTAAAACGCACTAATTGACCCCGTGACCTAGTTTTTGACCCAGCATGATCCATATTCGAACTTGACCAAGACATCATCTAGATACAACTTCTGACCAAGTTTGGTGAAGATCGGATGAAAACAACTTGAGTTAGAGAGCGGACAACCAATACGGACCGACAGACAGACCTACCGACAGACAATCTCACTCCTATATACCCCCATAGGGATGAGAAAAAAATCAAAAAAGGGATTAATTCAAATTCACAGTGGTTGAAATAGCGATGTTTTCAACTGTAAAAGCACTGTAAAATATACAACAAGAGCTAATGAAACTGTACAGGTCAAATTCCAAATTAAGAAATGGGTATTATTAAAAAAAATAAAAAAATATTACATTTTTTTCATTTTCCATAAACAATCTTTGAAATGTATCTCTTTGTTTTTTCGGTTCTCGTTAGAGCATGCTTTACTGAAAATTATCGCTTGCAATTATATGAAATAGCCATGTATACAATATCAACCAACCTTAAGACACAGTCCTGGGTGACAGCATACATACACTCCAGTTTCCCACATGGCAGGTTTCTCACTATTCTCCGATTGGTGAATGTCTCCAGCTCATCAACCAATGGGATGCGAGGCTCTGTACCTTGCATGCTGGGCATGATCTTCATGTCGGTCAGTGGGTCGGGAATGGCAGGAGTATTGCCACAGTGGCTGGACGTTACCTTGACAACATAATGCTGTATAGATTACAAACAGTGACTCAACACTTACCTTTAAGCATGTACCAGTTCATGTACAAGTATATAATTTTAAAATGGTTATGATGCATACGTTACTTTCCATACTTGACCAGGTATAAATGGATGAAAGGGTATACAAAAATAAATTTGGTATGGTGTCATAAACTTGTGAAATGTGTAAATTAACTTTAACAAGGGCTGTTTCTAAAACATGCATGCCCCCCATATGGGCTGTCAGTTGTAGTGGCAGCCATTGTGTGAATAAGTTTTTTGTCACTGTGAACTTGACCTTTGACCTAGTGACCTGAAAATCAATAGGGGTCATCTGCCAGTCATGATCAATGTTCCTATTAAGTTTCATGATCCTAGGCGTAAGCTTTCTTGAGTTATCATCCGGAAATCATTTTACTGTGTCAAGTCACTGTGACCTTTGACCTACTGACCTGAAAATCAATAGGGGTCATCTGCAAGTCATGATCAATGAACCTATGAAGTTTCATGATCCTAAACGTAAGCTTTCTTGAGTTATCATTCGGAAACCATTTTATTGTGTCAAGTCACCGTGACCTTGACCTTTGACCTAGTGACCTGAAAATCAATAGGGGTCATCTGCGAATCATGATCAATGTACATATTAAGTTTCATGATCCTAGGCGTACGCGTTCTTGAGTTATCATCCGGAAACCATTTTACTGGTTCGAGTCACC